>QOCX01004858.1:0-13872 GCA_005959815.1 Sarcophaga bullata | reverse complement strand
TTCAAACCTTAGGTCAAACATCTCCAACAAATCGAAATACGAAAAAAATATTTCCTCGGCGACTTCCTCTCGCCAAATTTCTATCAAAAACTCTGAGAGTAAAGAAAAATTTCCATGAAAAGTTTTTTAAAAATTTATTGTTCGGGGAAGACTGTTCGGGGGTCATTTCTCACACACGTAAGTGGTGTGAGAAACTAGGACGTAATCCTGACTGAAGAGTTATTACGACCAATTAGGCGGTCAACACACCACAACACACCAAAACGTAATCCAACAGTCCACTCATAATTTAAATCAAAATAAGTTTCTATGGTTTGATCAAAAAGCACAAACGGTAGGCACAATCCCGGCAAAACCATGTCAAACTGGATTGTCAAATGGACCTTATCCAGACCAAAACCACCACTTTGATTGATTCCATTAAGTTCTCTAAAATTCAATCGTTTTTTATGGAAACCCCTTATTCCACATGCAGTTTGTGGGTATTCTTCAAATCCTACATTTTCGTCAAATAAACAAAAAGTAACGTGACGTAAAGCTTTAAACAAACAAGTTACAATAATGTTGCAACAACAAAAAAACAACAACAACAAGTATAAAGAGAAAGAAATCTTATCGTCAAGATAAAAACCAATCTTGAAATTGTCCAACCAACGGTCAAGACAACATGCACGTTTTCCTACAACCCGTAAGGCAATTGGACGCAAACAAACTGGCTGCCATACACAACGCAAATATTGAGCAGAAGCACACGTACATGCATGTATGTTGCACAGGGGTTTAGTAGGCAAAAAATCGAGGATAAATGGAAGGGGAAATTTAAAGATTTAGTGTGGCAATGGTTTGAAGGGTTTTTATTTCTTTTGATGTGAGTTTTAAGTTTTGAAGAATTCTTCAAGTTTTTTTAAAAAAAATTTGTTCAAACGCAATCACTGTATGGCGGCAGAGAAACATTTATTCCAGTTGTGTACGAAGAAAGTCATTTGATTGGAAAATCAACTCAACTTGGCAAAGAATCAAAAAATGTCTACACTTTGCAGCGTTTATAGCCAATTTGAAAAAAAATTTACACACTCCGTGGAATGTACAAATAGATAGAAAAGAAGAAGAAGAAGAAGGAGAAGAAGAAGAAGAAAACAATTTTTTATGAGACAAAATAGGCTTTAAACGAATGCCTTAAAAAATTTCAAAATTGTCAATAAAAGTGCAGAATTTAACATGCTTGCACGCTACACTACCAAAAGTAGGATGACAAGGCAGTAATAAAATATGGGTGAAGTCGCCGTAGTCCTATAGGTAGTATCTTGGCTTATTAGATGTGAGGCCACGGTTCAAACTCCAGATCAGACATGTCCAACAAAACGAAACATGAAGAAATATTTTTTAGGCGACTTCCTCTCAGCAGATTTCTGGTAAAAAAAATTCTGTGGGTACCACAATCGCAATATTGACATGATCGTCACCCTGGAACTCCTGGATATATACACCGATGGCTCTAAACTCGATACTGGGTTTGGTAGATGAGTCTACTCTGGGAAACTGAACCTGAACATTTCCCTCCGATTGCCGGATTATTGTAGCGTGTTTCAGGCGGAAGCACCTCGTCGACAGTGCTCCTTTCACCCGCGTTACAGACTATTCTGGTAGTCAGACCGCCATCAGATCTCTGACGAGCGTTGTGAATAACTCCAGGATCGTTAGGGAATGTCGCCGCTGTCTCAACCTTTCTTTCTGGGCGCTTCAGTATGTCACTTGTCTGGCTCTCTGGCCACACTAGCAATCCGGATAATTACAGGGCCGACGAGCTCGCAAGGGCTGGTACGCTCCTTCCGGAATCCTCTTCATTTGACTTGGGTATGCCCCTTATCTCAGTCAAGTTGGCCATTGCGCGGAAATTCTTTCGGGACGTCAATCTATCCTGGGTCAATGAGGAATCCTGATCCACAGCTAGACTCACTTAGTCCTTGATAGATAGAAGGCGAATCAACCATTTACTTGGACTTGGTCGTAACATCATCTCAATCATTGTGGCCATGCTTACAGGTCATTGTGTCATGGAAAGACACGCCGAAAGGATGCAGCTTCCATTTAACGTCTTCTGCCATGGATGTAGATTCGCTGAGGAAGACGAAACTGTTATCCACTTTCATTGTCAATGCCTATCTCTTGCAAGGTGCAGATATAAGTTATTTGGTGCTCCAATTCTTGTGAGCTTGACGGAGCTATCATCTGTTGAAGTGAAGGATACAGCTTGGCTTATCAAACTTTTGGGCTGCTTTTACAGCGCAGGTGCTTTTAATGTGCAGCCATTACTCTAGTTTGGTAGAACTTGATGAGTACAGGGATTGCGTCCGCCTGTGGCGTCATAACAGGTCGCGCTATGCGCACTCAAGTGGGCTTTTGGTATCAAAGCTACCGCTCCAACCTAACCTAAACCTAAAAATCACATTTAAAACTTCCTTTAAATGCACGTCATTATCTGCTTGTCTTATCTCCTCTGAGTAGGGTGACCATATCACATGCAAAAAGGGCAATAACAACAGTAACAGTGCCATAATCAAAATTGAAATGAACTCGATTTAATTGGGGTTTCTGTGGTGAAATCAAATGTCAACTGAAGTGCTAAATGACAATTGAAATGTGTGTGGTCAACAACAACAGAAAAATTCTCAGACATTTTGGAAACTGAAGCCAGACAATTTTTTTTTGTATTGAAATGAAAAAGAAGAAGATGCTTGCTGCTAGAAAAACAAGGCAATTAAGTCCATAAACATTCACTTTTTATTGTAAATTTGAACAATTTAGAAGCGTTGTTCTAACGTTAACCATAATAACTTAACGATAACTATTGCAGCTATCAAATTATAGTTATCGATATCGATAGTTCTTTCTAATAAAGCTAAAAAGCACACGATATTTCCATTCCATAGACAGTTTCAGGCACCATCAGCTGCATAAAAACTTTTCACCTCGCAAGCTTATCTTCCTGCTCAATAACATGATCTTGGAACCCACCGGAGAGTGATCATATTTTACTTGCATAACTTCTCTAGTTCCGTGCTATCCTCTAGTTAATCTCATAAAAGCTGAGTGCTCAAATGGCGGCTTATAAGCAAGATAGCATTTCTGTGTACCTTCTCTTTTGTACTTTCTGTTCAAATTGAATTGAACACATTTTCCCGTGGCATAGACTTCTGCTTAGAAGATTATTACGAGTTTTTCCATTCCCGAATACTTTACCGTGGGGCAGAAAACTCCTGCTGCATTCTCAACATGTGTTCTCAACCTAACTGTAGTATACCATAGAATGGTACCAAGGGGTATATAGCTTCTACGTAACTCCATTCAATTTTATTACTAAGTCTCGTTGTGAAACATTTTCTAATAATAATAGAGCGTATGTCCAAGGGAATGTTAAGTCCACTGATTAATTTTTTATTGCAACTTATGTCGTCTTAAACTAACTTTGGTCTTCAAAAGTCTATTATTTGCTGTCATGTGCAACGGTCTTAAATCCAACAGGACTGCTAGTGTTGCTGTAGAAATATTTTCATTGTTCTAGTTATGTAGCAACCGGTAATCTATGTATCTTATCCCACTCCATCTGAACTGCCTTCAGATATGTTCTGCCTCCTCGAACAATATCGCTATACAGCTCAATTATTCTCAGCATAATGTTGTTGGCTGTGTTCCTCATCCTTTGGCAATATTCTTAGGATTTGCATGCATGCCTTCAAGCATGTCATGATGGCATATTAGGCCTTCACTAAATTCCTTTCTATGTGAGTCTTTTTAGTTGATTTACCATCCTGTGACATCCCTAAAAGTCGTAAATTGTACTGTTGTGATCCTGCCAGAGTTTTTATTTAACTCCACTCATGTGCACCATCATCAATCACAGTTGATTGATCGTCTCTGCATGATATTACAAAGAATTCTCAGTCAATGTTCACCCCAGTTTTACACCTAAATTCCAAGCAGACAAGACTCGTCCTCTGGCTTATTATTATCCTTGAGAGGCAACTGGGTACTGCGACATACTTTATAGAACACGTGGTAGGCAATAAGTTGATCATAAACCCTCTTTGAATGATGTGACACAGAATTTCTTAAAATTTTCCTTTAACTATCAGAACCATATCATCTGTAGCATTCTCTGCCCAACTCAATGCCCAACTTAGTTTCATCAAGAGTTCATTCTCAACCAAACCTCACATTAAACGAATTAGCATTTTCAAAAATTCGCGGTCAATACCCACCCTAGTTTTTTGGTGAAAGGACTCCAGTCTGTAGACAAACTCTTGTTATGGCGGTCTTTATTATTTTGTTCCTCTGCACATGCTTCCATAGATCGTACATATAGACCTTCCGCAATCCATTTAGATGAATAGGATTCATAAGTATCAAGCATGTTTGATAAGTCTTCGTAAATATCGTGGAAATTTCCTTCATGTTCAGCACACTCTAATAAAATGAGCTGTCAAGCTGTCCACATTAGGACAAACACACGCACAATCTATTTAAACATGACATACTCACATTATTAGTAAATCGAATTCACTCACGGTGTATATAAATGACCAAGTCACTTACACTTGCTGGTTTTAACGTCATTCATTCTTTGCTTGACGGCCTCAAATATGCTGGCAATATTGATTGACCAAAATCATAAATCAAAAAAAAAATTCTTCTTGTTTTTTTTGGCATAAGTTCGCGAAAAATATAAATTTAATACGAATGCAGACGAGGAAAAAAAGAGAAAGAAACACTTCCATTCGCATTAAATGGCATTTCGGTTCCCCCAACAGATAAATTGTCTGTCAAGCACAAACAAGGAAGTAAAAGGCAAAAAAGAGAGTGAAAGAAAACTTGCTTTTGAATAACTTACTTGGAGTGCGTCTACTAAACTATGGATTTGTGAGACCAAAAAAATATTGTTAGTGAGACCGAACTGCAAAATGCCCTAAAACCTACACGGAAACCAATGAAGCCATGCTTTTTAGTCACCCTTGACGTCAGTGTCTCTTAACTTTAGTTTTTCTGCTTGAACACTCTCTTCAATGTTAAATGAACAGTGAATACTTATTAATGGGCCTTCTATTCTAATAAAAAGGAAGGAAGAGGAACCATCTTCGATTGTTAGAAAATTAATATTCATGAAGAAACGTTTCCAGCTTAAAAGAAAACGAAAAAATTTGTTTTCAAACTCGATTCACGATTACAACAATTGCTTGGCCATAGAAAAAGTGTCATGACTATTGAGAAACGGAATGAAAAGAGAAATTTTTCTCTTGTCGTAAAAGTAGTTTAACAAACTTTGTGCGTTTGATGGTATAGTTTGATGGCATTGTTTTGAAGAAAGAATTGATTGATTTGGAGCTGAGTGTGACTCGTATTAAAGGATGGCTTTCATTTACATAGACATTGTTTAAAACTAGGAAAAACTGGCAGCTAATTACGGCACTCGTGATTGCAAAATTTGATTGCGCGTATGAAAAAGTCTTGCAATTGAAGTTAATTTGTACGAAATTCTGTCGTTCGGAGTCGACTTTAAACTGTAGGTGCGGCCACTTGTGCATATCAATAAACGCAACACAACATAATGGTGTGAGAAGCTAGATTGCAATCCTGACTAAAGGTTGTATGTTCCGATGAGCCATTCGCTTCGTCAGATATTCTACATGTTGGACTCGAGACAACCTTTATTCTGAAGTAGTGTTCTTTGAATCTATAGTGCCTTAGCAAAAGTCCAGTTATCAAGCTCAGGTAATTTCTTAATAGTCTGATGCACCATCAAGAGCATATCGCTCTTATTGTAGTTTCCCAACAAGAGTTTTGATTTCGCGAGTTGGTTTTTTGTCTTTATCTTCCTTTATCTTCCCTTTCGCTGAGCATACCTTTACTACTCTACGGGGTTTTGGTTCGATCAATAGCAAGGCTGATTAACTCCTTTCAAGCTCATATGCTTGCTCTTGATACTCTGATGCATCACCAAGAGGATATCATAGTTTCCCAACAAGAGTTTTGATTGCCGACTTGGTTTGAAAGAAGTCTTTATCTTTCTTTATCCTACCATTGTTTGAGCATACCTTTTCCACTCTACGGGGTTTTAGTCCTCAGCGATATGGCAGCTATCCTCCGCTCAAGCTCGTATGCTTGCCCGAAAATTTTTACACGCACTGGCGTAGCAGATCTTCTCTAGGCAGCCCTTATTCTCTGCTATTTAACCTTTTAAAAGATTACTGCTCGTATGTAAAATAGTATCGCCTATGCTGCTATGCTATTGCTGGCTTTTGTACCTCCTAGCCAAGTTAAGTGGAGCACATCTTTCGATGACATAGAGTTCGGCTTGGTAAATATCCGCGAGTTTCACCATTTCTTCATAGTCTAACGGACAAGTCATTATTGCCTGTCATTAAATTCATCGCTGAATTTATTAAATATTCAGTGTGTCAACACACTTTCTTTATCATTTCCAATTATCAGGTTACTCATCATCCGTGAATGACATCAGTCAGTGGTCATTTATGTCTTACATTTTAAAAATAGGCGCCAAATCATCGCATTTGATTTTTATTTCTAATTATTTACACTCTTTTCTAACTGTAGACTTTATTTACAGTCCACAAATGTCATAACAAATGAATGATTAACAACACGTCAAAGTCTTCTTTCCATTAGAAGTGACGTGAAGTGAGTGGGTTTACAATTAAAGTGTAGATATGTAGGCAGTCTTACTTAAAAATGAAATTTTTTTTTTAAATATTTTGCCATTTTACTAATCGAATAGAGTGACTGACATATTTTGTCAATGCTTTGTGAAGATTAATGGGCTCATAAAGTTGTCTTTTAATAGCCTTTTTAACACCCTGTTTTTGAGTCACGTCATAAAATTGTCACCGGTGTGTAGAGTTTAATTATAAATTGTCGCAATTATGCTTCACACCTTTTAAGCAGCAGCTTGTTTAAGTGTTAATTTAGAAAAGAAGAAAACAAGTGCAAAGAAAATAATAAAAATCGATTAAAATATCAAGACAATCGATTACATTTTAATAAGGAAAGCAATAGTGGGCATATGACTACTTAGAATATGGGTTATCGTTGACAGTTAACACCTCCAGGGTAAGGGAATATGACAGATGTGAATATAGTTGCTTGTATTTGTTTATACTAACGGTATAATGGAACAATTAACTCGCCGTAGTCTAGTTGCTAGTGTGATGGCTTATTAGACGTGAGGCTAAGGTTCAAACCGCCTGACTCTCAGCAGATTTCTGACAAAAACCCTGCGAATAAATAAAATTGTCAAGAAAAGTTTCTCAAAAATCTGTCATATGGAGTCGACTTTAAACTGTAGGACCTGACACTCTTGTATAAAATTAACGCACACAACATAATTGGTGTGAGAAACTAGGTTGTAATTCTGACTAAAGGACTTAAATGACCATTTCTGTATGTACGTATGTATGCAAGAACATCGCCGTTGGTAGTGTGTTGACTTATTAGACGAGGATCAGTGATTAAATTTTTCCTTATCCCCTTCCCAGCAGTCTCTTCTGGTAAAAAATTTGACATTCAAAAATGTCTTAAATTTGTCGTACCAAATTGACGTGAAACAGTGGTTCCCACCACTCATGGACGTAATTAACACGGTTGTGTGAGAAGCTAGGTTAGAAGCCCTACATATACTCGTATCGCACGATTACCTTCCTAATTCATGTAAAACTTTATAATGACAAGTTATTTTCCTTGCAAGATTAAGGCCCTAGAACAGGCCACTTTACCCCCTCTCTACCATTGTGTTTTTCTCTGCCAAAATTTACAATAAATTTACAAATACCCACTCACATATGGTAAATAAATTGATGTTTTGGATAAATTTATTGAAATATACACATACATACACACATTAGATACACACACACACACACTTATTTATAAATTTGTTTCCAATATTCAATTCAATCGAAATGCATCAATTGTGGACATAATAAATCTCTAATATTTCCATTGTAAGGCAGATATGTGTGCGACAGTGTATACGACTATTAATATTGGGTATATGCATTAATTTTAGCGTTTCTCAATTTTTTTTTTCTTACCCAAAATTATTTCTTGGCTATGTATCGAGTCCCCTAACACAAATTTCCTAACTTTAGCAGTTGATAACGGCCATCTTGCAGAAGCTACATCTGTCAAATGAGTTGTCACTTATTCAGTCTATTTTGTCAAATCACCATGAATTCTTTGAATTCTTTAGAATTCTTTAGATGACCACTCGCTCGATAACACCCTGACTTCCATTTGGTCACTTATCATCATCATAATTCTGAAACACAAGAAGTTGTGTGTATGACTCTTTCAAGGCTTTCTGTGTGGCCCGTCGTCATCGGTTGCTGGTTACTTATTTGGCACCAAATTCAAACTTAATCTCCAGACAACCCTTAGTTTATTACCGAAGAAGGCAATCTTAATAATGTTTGTTGGGATTGCATTATACTTCGCTAACCGATATGCCGAGAGGACTTAATGAATATGCGTGTCCCAATCTTTTTTTTTTTTTGTTGCTCGTTCTATCCACTCAGTACTTTCTAGCTACTATGTCACATCGAAGTTTGAATACCAATAGAAGAGGTGTACTACGATCGAAGCGCAAAAGTCTTTCTTGCTAGTTGCCGTATCACCCAGTTTGTCAACGTCAGTTTTGTCTAAGGCAGAACATTTCGCATTTGCAGAGTTGGCTGCAAGTTTCGTCAATTCCTTTGTGACTTTTTAACATCCACTCCCTCTCACTCTCTCTCTCTCTTTCTCTTTCTCTTTCTCTTTCTCTTTCTCTTTCTCTTTCTCTTTCTCTTTCTCTTTCTCTTTCTCTTTTCCTTTCTCTTCTCTTCTCATTTCTTTTCTTTTCTCTTTCTCTTTCTCTTTCTCTTTCTCTTTCTCTTTCTCCTCTCTCTCTCTCTCTGTCTCTGATACGTCCTTTAAACTCTTTTCATATCATTCAGCTTCCTTTGCAATCTTTTCAACTTCACGTGCAATCCTTTTAATTTCCTTTTCTATGCCTTCGACCTCCTCTTCAACGTTTTCAACTTCTTTTAGAACAATTTTCTTAGCACTGCTTACATTCACCTTCATTTGAGATGCCTTCAACTACTTTTGCAGCATCTTCCGCCTTCTTATCTAACGTCTCCACCATTATTTCTTTACATACTTTGGAGCTTTGCTCCAACAGGAATTTCACTGGCTTCTTCTAGTTTGGCTTGATAAGCTCCTTGGACTTCACTATTCTTCTACGCTGCCGTTCCTGCTAGCTTGGCTAGAGAGCTCCAATATTTTTCTCTACTAAATTGACAATAAGATTCAATATCGCTGCAAAGAACATATCGCTCGGCACTAACATGAGCGGATGGCCCTAACTTCCTTTTCATCTTTGAACACAGAAGTAGAGATGGCGATCCTTCTTTATTGGAAACAGTCTCTTCATCAATCAATGTCCTTAACAATCCGGGACTTGTACCGGCTGTTTGCTTTCAGATCTAGTTTATCAGTTTCCGGCCTTGAAACTGCATTTCTTTCTATTCAGCTGGAGTATGCCAGTGCTGACAGATGGAAATTAATGCTTACACCCAATACTGTGTAATCATAGTTATAAAAAAATAACGACAGAGCGAGAGAGAGAGAGAGAGAGATAAGGCATACAATAACTGTATTTGAATATTTACAAACTATAAATCAGTAATGCTCGTAAATAAATAATCAATATCAAGGGAGAATAATTCTAGGCTCAAGACAAAAGTGGCCCCATTTACAATTTATCGAATAATAATCACGGCTTTTATTGAATTAAATAAAGACTTCCCACCATTGTAGATAGGCTATGAAACCATTATTGAATTTTAAATTCTAAATTTTATTAAACTTTAGACCCCTTAGGTGATAAACTATTATCATAGAGTGTTAGGTATATGCATGTTGTTGTTGTTTTATTATGTACATATGCTTTAATAAATAACAAATAAATAATATTTTTCCAATTTATTAAAAATTTCTTTTCAATTAATTTTTTTATTTTTTATTTTTTTTTTTTATTTTTTTATTTACTTTTTCAGATGAGAAATAAATTGTGTATGTGTGCGAAGGGGAAAAATAAATATTTTAGTTTTCCGAAATTGAAAATTAAAAATAATTTTAATAAAATAAAAATGCATATGCCCAAAATATGCTTTTTAAAATCGTTAGGTTGCATGCACCCAACCAACATTGATCCTTAATGAGCCTCCATAAAAGTAAAAAAAAATTAAGAAAAGGAAAAAGGGAAAGAAGGAGAAAAAAGATGCACAGTTAACGAGTAATTCGAACTTTCCCTCCTATAAATCTAAAGAAGAAGCCCTGCCTATTGACGATTTTACCGATTTTCTCTGCTGGTGTAGTCTGAAAAGACAGGACCAGATTTTGCCGAATCATCTGCAAAACTTCGTTGCCAATAATACTGCAATAATCCAACATCCAATCCATAAATCTGACATAAGGTCGCTGGACATAAGCCGAATATAAGGTTCTTTGCACTCCCAGACCAGATGTAACCTTAAAGCCTTTAGTGTTACCCGTCAATATCCTTAAATTGTAACGCCTTAATTCTACGGCATAAGTTTTCTGACTACTTCTGACGGTGACTTTAACTAACTATTATCCCCAGAAGCTGCGCCTGAAGTCTGTCTTTAAGAATTCCTAACACTTTCCCCAAAAATTAAGACCCATAAAATAGCTACATGTGCACGTCCCCATTTTGGACTAGTCAGTGAAAATAGCGCATTTTGTAGAAGTGCAGTGAATTTTTCCTGTGTGGTGAGTTTTTAAAAGTGGTAAATTTTTAAAAATGTGGTGGATTTACGCGGCGAGGCGAATAAATTTGAAATTCACCAAAGCACCGTTACTCGAAAAAGGTACTGTATAACCATTCCTCAATATACTATATTTTGTGAATTAACCGGTGAAGACAAATGTCTGAAATAAGTATTTTTACCCCAATTAGCGGAGTTACATTGGGATCAAAATCCACCATAGCTTATAAACCTCACCACAAAGTGGAATATGAATTATAGCAGTGCGTATAAATCATGTATAGGTTCGTTACCCTGATAAAGACTTTCCATTTAATTTTAAGAAATATTGATAAAAGAAGTGTCAAGACTAAGATGTTATCTTTGAAAATGTAGCAAAACAAAACAAGGAAAAGAAGCCTACAAGAAGGGATACGCGGTAAATAAGTCTAGATTTAAATTATTGTATTGGAAATAATTAAAGAAAGTGGTAACAAAAAACTAAAATTGTCCACTGTATTTTAAACGCTTACAATTTGCCAATAGTAAGTAGAAATAAGAGTTTTTAGCTCAGACACAATCCACTTACTCTCAACTAAACACTTTAACATTTGCTGTTATTTATTAAAGAACTCTTTTCTTAGTTCAAACAAAAACCGCAATGCAAACATACCTAAATCATGTTAAAATTTATCTTTATCCGTAGACAGAGAGATAGAATTTGTTTCTGTTAGTTTATACTCAAACCACAACACACCCACTTGTAAAACGTAACGGTTCTTCTATACAAAAGTTAATGGTTAGCTTCCTAAAAATATTTTATTAGAGATAGAAAGAGTTTTTGTCTAGACTAATAAACAAGAACCTGAACATCACACCAGTTGTTGGCTGTTATCTAAGTTCGCTGTAGTAAAAGCAAACATGTTGTTATCTGGGGCGCAATAGTAAAAGAATAAACTTTAGAAAATTTTTCGGGCTTACATTACAAAAACATTCTGGCATCTCTTTACGCACAATCAAGCAGTTTTTACTTCAGTTATCGAATGGTAAGCTTCCGTATCAGTTCGCGCCGGAAATTCTTGTGAAAAAATTCTGTTTTAAGGAAATAAAAAATATTCAATTCGAAAAGAAAAGTGAAGTGAAGTGAAAAATAAAAGAATACAACGCGTAACGAAATGAATTAAAAGTGATTAAACGGCCTGTACATAGTGCGAAGTATATTTTAACACGGTGGTGATGCTTATAAAGAAGTTTTTTTTTTAACCATTTTGTTTGTTTGTTAACGCACGCACGTACACACATACAGCTTGATGTCAGTCAATTGCGCTTTGGAAATTATTTCCTTTTTGTCCCCAGGAGATGCATGGACAGTGTGCAATAATATTAATGGAGTTCAGTGTTTGATCACTGGTAATAAGTCTGTAGGTTCCCATTGTAAGAGCAATTTTTTTTTGTGTGTGGCTTTTCTTCACACAGTAGTCACACAGTGCTGCTTCTGTGCTTAGTTGCAAATGCTTTTGTCATTGTATTGTGGCCATAGAAATTAGGTTATAAGCACAAGTAAGCAAGTTCATGCATCTACTTTGTTGGCACCACTTTCTTTTCCCAAGTAACAACCAACCAAATGGTACTTTACATACCCTAATAAGACATCTGATGTCTGTCAAAGCATCTTCAAGCCAATTGAACTGGACATTAAACCTGTCAGTATCTCCAAGTGATCAAAATTAAAGTGTAGTGTTTTTAACCAACTCCTTTAGTGGTGTTTGTAGGCATTCTTTTTGCCTTCAACGCTATCATAGTCTCAAGAAAGGCCCCTAATATATGTTGTAAGTACCTTGAACTGTATATGACTTATCAACCTTCTGTAAATCTACTTTTTTATTACAGAAACTATCCATCAAAGCCTTATCAACCAATTTATGCATGCAGCCTGTCGAATAGTAATGTTCCAGTACAATAAAAACAACAACAATAAACTACCCCTTTGACTATTAATTAAACTGATAAGAGGTAAGAGACATGTCCTTTCTATTTATTTATTTTTTCTGTATTTTAAAAGTTTATTTATGATTAAAGAGGCTCAAAAAGTGTCCCTATCCACAGCCCTCATTACAAGGAGGTTGACTATGAAAACGTATGTTATTCAATGTCTTTCCTACTGTCCATATAAACATTATGATGACCAAGAAATGATCAATTTTTTAATATTTTTTCTTCTTACACTCTCCGCCTTGCAATTTCTTTCCTTTTCTTCTGGAAAACAAATTTCTCTTCCTCTTTTCTTCTTTGTATTGATCGCGAACATTCGAAAAGCTAATAGGCAAATGAAGAGAAGAGAAAGTGTTAATATAACATTAAACTTCTTAAAACATAACAAATAAAGTCGTTTCCCATCACTGGTTTATGCTGTCAATAACGAAAGTCGTCTCGTATACAAAAGCTAATGGTTGCGTTTATTATATTAAATGTTAAAAGTGCTATAGCCGTATATTAAAATGTTCGTGTGTGTGAGTGATATATTTTAGCTTTAACGGCTACTGCATGAGGAGTTTTTACAACCACAGCTTATGGCTATAAATGTGTGCCGAACAAGTCAGGAAAAATACACCGAAAAGCTTTAAAGAGAACATTTCTACTGTTCCTGCACTCTTTTGTTTTTCTTGTTTTGTTTATCAATATGCGTGTTCTTCGGAACCGGTTACTTTTTCTTATCAATTTGTGAAGTCAACAACACCAACACCAAAAATATAAAGCAATCCACGGAGAATTTTTTTTAAATAAGCGACACATGCTGTTACGCGTTTTTGTTAAGCATTTCTCCACAAACTGTGTAAACAAACGCTTGTCTTTTTCGTCTGTAACGAAAACACGTGAAGTTTTGCGGCGACAATCTCCTTCAAATTATTCCACAAAAATGTCTTTAAATGAAGCCAAACGTATTGCCGCTTATCAGGCCGTCGATGAATGGGTGAAGACCAATACAGCGGTGGGTATAGGCAGTGGTTCAACAGTGGTATTTGCCGTTGATCGTTTGGCTGAACGTGTCAAGAAT
>QOCX01004856.1:0-13875 GCA_005959815.1 Sarcophaga bullata | reverse complement strand
TTTGTTCGATGAACTGCATAGCATTCCAGTCATTGTGGAAGCATATATTATAAATTAATTTAAATTTCTGAACTGTTATAGGATCTTCTAATAGGGGTGTCAAAAATTAGACAACTGATAACGGTCATCTTGTAGCAGCTACATCCGTCAAATTAATAGCAATTTTTTCAGTCTGATTTGGCAAACATTATTGATGGCGGCCTGAAGGCCTGAAGACTCCATCAAGGTAGGATTTTTGATACCGTTCGAGGTTTCAGACTAGGCGATCCCTTATCATGCAACCTCTTCAACTTCGTCATGGAGAGGGTCCTGCAGAAGGCGGGTGGGTGTGCATCGTAATGACACTATTTTTCAAAAAAGCGTCCAGTTGCTTGCATAGGCTGAAGACATTGACTCAAAGGGCGTACCAAGCGAGGTGTTACTGCTGCCTTTAGTGCTATTGAACGGCAGTCTACTAAGATGGGTCTGGCAGTAATTGAAGCCACAACGGAGTATATATTATTGACAAGTAGAGACGTGCGGCGTTTTGGATCTCAGATTACGGCCGATAACTATACTTTCAATATAGTCAAGGAATTTATTCATTTTGGCTCCGCCGTTACCACCAAAATGATGTCGGTCTGGAGATCAAGTGCAGCATCACTCTTGCCAAAAGGTGCTACTATGGTCTCAATAGCAAATGAGTAGCAGATACCTCTCTCGTACGACAAAATTAATATTCCACAAGCCGGTCATCCTCCCCGTGCTTCTTTACGACGCAGAGACATGGACACTATTAAGCAGCTTTGAGAATACTCGAGAGAAAAGTTCTACGTAACATCTTCGGTTAAGTGCGAGTTGGCGATGATTCAATAGTGAGCTGTACGAGTTCCTCAACGACATAGACGTTTGTGCTGCGTATTAATTTCCAGCGGTTGCGCTACTCGGCACGTTGTTCGAATGGAGGAGGATGCTCTGGCGAGGCGGGTTTGTTGCGGGGATCTGCGGAAGTCGGCGAAGAGGACGAGCTTGTTTGCGTTGGAAGGACCAAATCGAGGAAGCCGGTGTGACCAACTGTCGTAGGCGCGCAAGAAGCAGAGGCGGCTAGAAGGATGTGTTAAGACAGGCCGAAATCAGTTAATCGGGTTGTTAATGGTCAATTAAGTAAGTAAGTATTGATAGCAGTAAACAATGAATGGTGTTCCTAAATTGGGCTCTGGAGCAATTGGTAACTGACCGTAACTTTTATGGAAAAATCATCTTCAGCAATGATGCTCATTTCTTGATGAATGGGTGAAACAAGCCGCCATTGTCTAGTAGGTAGTGTGTTCGCTTATTAGATGTGCGTCTAGACGACAGTGACTTTCTCTCAGAAGATTTCTGGCAAAAACTCTACGAGAAAATAAAATTGTCATGAAAATTTTTTTTACTGCACATGTATAAAATTAGCACATACCACATAAGTGGTGTAAGAAGCTAGGTTTCGTAATCCTGACTGCAGGATTGTAACGACCAATTATGCATGACACGATTCCTACATGAGATTCAAGAGCATCACGAAACAGTTACTGTTTGATGTAGATTTCAGACTGGCAACAAAATCAGTTCATATTGCTTTGAGAGTGATGTTCGAAAGTCCATCATTGTCAAACTCGTGCACAATAGCTAGATGACTACCAACTTCTTTTGGCTTGCATTGAACAATCTGGGATCCAACGAAATGTGCTGTCAATTGGTGCGCTCAATGTGCCGCCCAGTTCTGGACACATGAAATGTTCTTCAGCAGTGATTTCATATCATCTCCGATGAAGGTGGTGTGAAACGAGATTGTGCGATTTGACCTTGTTAGAATTTTTCTTGTAGAGTTTCCTGAAGTCGCAGGTTTATGCGAAGGAGCCATATAGCACAGCAGTGGCATCGTTAAAATCCAACCTGATTTATTAGCTAGATTTTTGGAAAATTAAAACATTCGGAGGATATTGTCGTCACCATTGATTCATAGTCATTGTCATTTACTGTTCGTTTATTAATTGTAGATTGATTGTACACATCAAGCTCTTATTTTAGGGGGAAATTTGTTTTCAAATTGATCTGTAAAAACAATTCCCATTTTATATGAAGTATGATCTCATATGTTAAATTCAAGTTCACTGTTTAGGAATGTTTAGACGTATTTTCCTTTACGGATTCTTGTTGGCTTATTGCAAAAAACCTAGTTTTTTTTATTTCGTATTAAAGCTTGTCTTTATTTTTTGTTGTAATTTAAAAGTAGCTCTGATTGTTGACCACTTATGCAAATGACTTCCAATCACACCACGCATCAGTAAGTACGAAAACACTTATGCTACTCGCTTAAGTCTCTGCAGTTGTTCATTGTTCGTAAACGGATCGTCCAAACGTCCGTTTATAGATTTGTCGTAAGCATGGATTTGAAAGTGTCGTATACGATATTCCTAAAATAAATTGTGTTGATAAAGTTGTTTGGTTGGAACGGTTGTTCGATCATGACAATAACTGTGCATATGGTTCTTTATTGGTTTTTATTATTGTTATTGTTGCCATTGTTAGTTACTTGAATAGGAATTAACGAAATAAGTACGTCATGGCTCACACCTGCATATTCTTTAAGCGGCAAACAAATGACACCAACAAAAATGAATGATCATGAAATGATCGTGTGACTTAATCTAACAAATCGAACAATCAGAAGAGTGTGAATATTAATTGAATTGATGATAAAAAATTGTCTCAATTATTCGAATCGCAACCAGTTTCTTTTTTTTTGTATTTTTTAAACGGATTTTATTGAAGCAATTACAAGCTCGCATGTGAAATTAGATCCGTAGATCATAAAATAAATACAGTCATACACAATCGTTTGCCTACACTTTCTGTTATTGTTGTTGTTTTCTTTAACTTATTGCTGTAATGGGAACAGTATTGTCAAGCTTACCAAAACTGGTTTATCATGTCAAACAAGGTGCGTTCTGACCCATGAATGGGAAAACTGAAACAAAAATTTATTTTCGATGGTCCGCAGTGCTACGGAGTTATTAATGACATGATCTGGATCAAGCAAGCGTTAGGCAATTAAATCAAAATTTTGATAATGGAAGCATTATGATGTGGGCAGCAATAACTAACAATTTCAAGACATTTTTATTCCTTCTTTTTTTCTTCCTTTGGAAGTCGTATCAAATGATTACCGAAAAAAAGTGAAAATTCTGCAGGTCAATGGGTATTTTCAACAAGATAACGTGGCTGCACTCAATACGTTTGAAAGAGGTAGTGATGCCATCATGATAATATCGTTCAAATGACTGTCATGGTCTCTGGGTGTAGCGCCATCGGAATTGTCAATCTTCTATACTTCGGGAGCATAAATCAGGCTGAGTTTTACCGATGACATTGGTTTATATTAGCTTTAAGCACTGCTGCGGACCCCACAAGAAATAGTTTGATGCTGACAAATCTTACAATTTCAATGATCAGTTCACAATACAATTCAAGCCAAAAAAAGGTGGCAATCATTGATTTATAATGCTTGCGTTGACAATGATAGTCTGGCCAATGTCGTTCTATGAAATATGAACGCGTCAGTCCAAAATCCACACCAAATAGTGGCTTCTTCGGGATGCCTTGAATGCTCTTGGGTTTAAATTCTCCAATATTTTGTTTGTTCACGCATACATCCATTCATACAAAAATAGGCCACATCGCCAAACATTGCGTTCAATTTGTTCAACTGCTCTAGATTTCATTCAGTGAACATTCTTTGATGAATAAATTCCAATAATTTGACGGAAGAAGTAGCTTCAACAAGATTACCGTTATCAACTGCCAACGTTTGCAAGTACTTGTTGGAAGACCCTATACGAAAGCTATAAAAATGTCTTTGAAGTCACCGTAGTCTAGTAGGTAGTGTACGGGCTTCGATTCAAACCCTAGGCCTGACATTAAACAAAATTTAATATTTCTTCGGCGACTTCCTCTTAGCAGATTTCTGGCAAAAACTCTGAGAATAAGTGAAATTGTAATGAAAAGTTTCTCAAAAAATCTGTTGTTCGAAGTCGTATTTAAACTGTAGGTTCAGCTACATTTGCTTACATTTTGTATTTTGAAATTGGAATACTTTACCTGAATATAAAGAATTTCCGTAAACCATAAAACAATCGAAATTTCTTACGCGGCATAAAAATGAAGAAATAAAATTAAAAACAATAGAACTTCGATAACTCAAGTGGCAGCACGCACCAGACCTCAACCACTTTTAATTTAATTTCTGGGATTTCCTTTTACAAAAATGGCCATGCCACGTTCCAATGCAGTTGGTGGAGAGGGGGACTTTAGATAACGGCATTGGTTGATTTCGTAAATAGAAGTTTCATTTCCTGTTTGAAGACGACCTCCTACATTGTCATGCATGTGTCATAAAGCTTTTCCACCGCACGAAAGCGGTCATCTGAGTTTCCATTTGGTTTTTCATTTTATTTTCTCTATTTTGTTTCGTAATTGTTTAAAGTTTAAACAATAGAAGAAATATCAGTAATAATTAATAACAAAGACAACAACAGTACAACAATGGATTTAAAATTATTAACATAACGTTTGTATGTTTATTCTATCATTTCTAAAGTGACAAACCTACAATTAATCAAATCGAATTATTATATCGTAGTTAATATGATTATTGAAAAATACACATACAAACAAACACTTAAAAAGTACCGACAAAAAGACGAACAACACACGATTCGTGTAAACAATGAAAAGTGATCATCATAATAATAATTCATGATGCATGTACAACGAGCACAATATCGAACATTGGATTCGATTTATTAGATAAGGGAAAACGTATTTGTATGTGGTAGGCATTGCCATCAAACAAGGAATTTAAAAATGTTGGGATTTCGAACAAAAAATCCATCAATTTGGTGAGTGTGCGTTCAATATTTTGAATTAACACGAGATATCGGGCATCTACGAACGTGTTATGAAAACTGAAGATCAATTGATAGCCTATTCACCCATGAGCTTCATGAGCTTCAATTTCGGTATGCATTTTTTTTATAATTTTGTTTGGTATCTTACCAATGGCAGCAGTAGTGTTAAATAAAAAAGTGTGGTGAGGTCAAACCACATGATCTTGGGGGTCAAGATCAAGAAGCTGAGAAGACCATGATTAATTGTGCATTAAACTCAGCTCTCGATAGGTTCATATTAATCCCCATGTCCCTCAACCCCAATTCTTCCATTTTGTACAAAAAAAAGGTAGAATTTTATCGCACGAAACTTTGTTTCATTGATAAGAACATTATGGTCTTCAACGTTATTGAAGAAAGCGATGTGATACCGCTGAAACACAAATCGCAATTAACATTTCATTGACAGCCCTTGAACTGCCTCTGTTTACTTCTTTCATCAAAAAAAGGGGAGTCTTGTGGATTGTTGCAGATGTTGGCTTGTTAAACAAGAAGCCGAGGTTCAAACCCCGGCTTAGACATCTCAAACAAAACGAAATACGAAGCAAGAATGAGAAGTTTTAATTTTATTTTAGTCTCAGAGTTTTTTCCAGAAGATTGCTGAAAGGAAATCGCCAATGGGGGGAACCACTGGGTCTCATTTAATAAGTCACCACACGGGCGGGACCTTCAGTTTAAAGTCGACTCCGAACGATAGATTTTTTGAGAAACTTTTCATGGCAATTTTATTTATTCTCAGAGGTTTTACTAGAAATCTGCTGAGAGAAAGCCGCCGAAGAAATATTTCTTTCATATTTTCGTTTTTGATGGACTGACCGGGGATTCGAAACGTGGTCTTTTCGTCTAATAAGCCAAGACACTACCTACTAGACTATGGCGATGTATTTACCGTCAATAAAGGGGACAACTAGATCCCAAGAAGATATGTACTTATGGACATCACATCTGAGACTTTACAAGAATATCGGGTGGAGGAGCTAGGGAATAAAACGCTGGAAAAAGCTACCACGATGGGAAATTCAATTGAATTCATGTATGAGACGGGCTTGCCTCTACAGAGTAGTAAACATATGATCTTTCACGAGCTTCACTTGATATGCAGGGAGACCTGATAAATCTGGCTCAATATGGATGTATAAAGAAGAGACCTTGTCTTAAAGCTGACCAGAATCCATCTTAGGAAGCACAAAGCAATTATAATGCTACACTGGTCTCTGAAGATACACGTCTGGAGACTGGGAATATCTCATTACGAATTCTGTAGGCATTGTAACGTCTTCTGTCACTTTCTTGCAATTATTGGGAACCAAAGCTGATGAATTCTTGGGCACCCAGAATTTAGTGACGAAATCTGATTTCTTCATAAAACTCTTAGGATGGCTGAGATGTGCTTACCCGAGCAGAATAGCTAATACCGGTGTTGCAATGAGACCTTGTAAGTCCTAAGTAGGCTATGCGTGTAGGGAAAACAGATTATTTGAAACGCAAAATAGACGAAAAACTCCATGATCTATGCAAACAATAAAAAGTGAATTTTCACAATTTGTGTTAAACCTTGCTTGACATTGAAACATTAACACAATGAGACATTTTTAGTGGTCAAGCTATCGATATCGATAATCGCAATATAATAACTTAATGAACATCCGATTCAACTGACGTTTATAAATGCGTTTGAGTTGTTCGACTGCTGCAGTATGTTATCAGTTTATAAACGAACTGATATTACAACAGTAACTTACATGAAGTCGCCGTAGTCTAGTAGGTAGTGTGTTGGCTTATTAGACGTAAGGCAGTGGTTCAAAATCCCACTTCAGACATCAAAACAAAAAAATAAAAGAAAAATTATTTCTTCGGCCAATTGTTTTCAACAGATTTCTTACAAAAAATCTGAGAGAAAAATAAAATTGCCACATGAGAAGTTACTCAAAAACTTGTCGTTTGCAGTCCCGCGCCCGAATCTCATGTAGATAAGTGATGTGAGAAGCTAGGTTGTAATCCTGATAGAAGGGTTGTAATGACCAATTATGTATGTGTATGTGCTTACATAGGTTTTATTAGTTTTTGTTGCTGATATTTGTTTCGAACGAGAGTGAAGATTTATTGTTTAACTGTGTACTAAATTTTGAATGAAGTGAGGCGCACCTATTTTAGGCTGGCTTCCAAATGACTTGTGAAGCTTGGAGTTTCAAATTAAATTTTTAAAAATTTAAGAATTTCGTAATCTTTTTGGATTTTTTTTCTCTGTTCTTAGCATTAAACTTCACTGATTTGATATTCTATCAGGTTATTTTACTTAATTTAGTCATTAAATCAATCAATAAACCCACTACAGTAGTGATATGTAGGGTATTAACTACTACTTGATTTGTATGTGAATTAAATGTACTTACATATGTACATACATACATATGATATGGTATGAGTGTTGTTGTATCGATTCCCTCACATATTGTAGTTGAGATACTGAAGTACATGTCAACAACAGTCAACAAGTTCCGCCGCCGACACAATTTATTCAAATCTTTGAAGTAAAAATTTTGATTTGAATCTTTAATAAGAAATAAAAATGAAAACAAACACATACAAACACACACAAACACAAAAAAAAAATAATCAAAGTGTTACTGAAAAATAATTGAAATCAGCAACTCAGTCACCAAAACGATAAAAACAAAAATCGGAAAAAAATAGACTCATTAATCCACACTTACGACAGCCACGAAGTACCTGTACATGAACACTTATTAAGGAAAACGAAAATGAAATGAGTAGAGCCGACTTCAGCATAAGCTTCATTTCATAATTCGTACTTAATATGGCAGGCATTTAGTATTCGAAATTGTTTATTAAACGTAAATTAGAATAAAACATGGCCATTGATTATGGCTCTCGCAAATATAATTGGCTTCCTTAAAAAGATACACAGTCATTGGCAATCGTTTGGCCGCACTAAACTCATTGTTCTTAATTTAAATCGCTTTGATGTGTTGTTGTCATTCGAGAAAAAAAAAAAGAAAACAACAAATTGACTGCTTTTAGATTCTGGCGAGGTCTCATTGCCGTGGTCTAAGGGTAACTGCTCAAAAATGTCGGTTCCGTTTAAGTTACACTTTCTGAATTAGAATCCTATCAAACAATCGGGTACATAACACTTATACCATAATACATACTTTAATACATAATTCGGTTTATTACAAACTTCAAGTCAGGCATTACAAACCTGCTTCCCACAGCATTTAGGTTAGTGTGTGTTATTTCTACTACATGAGGGGGGGACCTACACTTTAAAGTCGACACCGAGCGACGTGTTTTTTTTAAGAACTTTGTTCTGGAATTTTATTTAAAAACTCCGAGATTTGCAAGAATCTGTGCTGACGAGGAGTTGCCGGAGAAATATTATTTCTTATTTCGTTCTGTTCGAGATGTCTGGCCTCACATCTAATAAGCCTACACACTACCTACTAAACTACGGCGACTTCAATTAGAAATTAATTGTGATTGGTTTTATAAATTCATGGTTAAGTGAGGTTAAGTTTAACTGGAAGTCGCCTCAATGGGCACAACTCAGTTGGATCCTATAAGGTCCGGTTGTAGCTTCGATGTTACTATTTCGCCAGATTATCCCGAGAGTCTTATAAAGAAGTGAAGTGCCTTTGGCAATGCATGTTTTATCAATAAAATCTGGGTACCTAAGAATTCTTCACTTAGGTTTCCAAGCATCAGACAATGACCGAGCAAATGTTCTGTGGTTTTAATTTTTCTTCCAAAGTCGTTATGAGAAACTCCGATCCTTTAAGCGTATACACCCAAAAACGATGGAACCTTGATCCATATCGAACCACGAATCTGAAAACCAGATCAGGTCTGGTGTTTCAACAAATGTCGCCATTTTAACCCTGGTGTCACTGCAACGGATTTTCTGATTAGACTTGTTTGGCTCCTCGCGTAACGAAGGAATACGCGATCGCTTTAAAAAATTCCAATTTAAATTTCTGCTGTCGCCAACAGTGCAATGCTTCAGGAACCAATAGAGCGGGTGTAACCTCGAATATATCCCAACGGGCACCTAGCACTCGGACCAATTAGATGTGATTACAAACATTCAAGGTCGATAATTGAACGTTAACCCTTCCGGATATACTGGTGAATAATCGAGAAAATTCATGAGCCATTATTCAGCTTGAGCTAAACATTACGAAGCGATAGCGCAAAAAAGACGAGGAAACTATGCCCCTAAGTCGGCAAAAATTCGAAAATTTTAACATCCGACTTGTGCGTGGACTGGAACGCCCCAGGAAAGCCCTTGTGCGGATGTTTCTGGAAGCAAAGCCACCGTTAACAAAAAGGAATCCTGCTGCCTGCCATCATGCCCCGGACCTTGTTGGTAAGCTGAAATTTGAGGGTAAGTTCGACCACTATACAAGACACAATACAAGATTTACTCCAGGCTACATAAGCTAAGAACTTTGATGAGCGAAAGCACTAGAACGTTAAACACCGCCTCTGGTAAATCATGCGATATTATAGATGCAGCCACTATTCTCCTACTCTAATCCCTCTCTAGATCAGGTAGATCTTTCTTTATAGCAACCACAAACGTAAGCGATACTTAACAAGACCAAAATAAAATAATGAAAGTGGAGAAACGAAATGAAAGAGAAAAGGCAATCCACAAACATGAATGACAAAAACACAAAATAAAGAAAGATTAAAAAAAGGCGCATACCCGTTGCTTAAGTAATGATGTAACAATCGCCTGAATTCATTGGTAACTCAGAAAACGAACAAACATACATAGTATGTAAGCATAAGTATCGTGTACATATCCTTAGTTTTGAATAATTAATTAAAGTAATAAAAGATAACAATAACATAATCATTCGAAATCAAAAAATAAAGTCAGATCATTCAATACATAGGCTTGGTTTAGGGTGCCAAGTTAGTGTGACAGTAATGATGTTCAGCATATAGGATAGCACAAACGATAGAGCACGAATATAAGCTGCAACAGAAAAATAAATCTCCATTCTAAACACATCGACCTGAACCAAACCAGTGTCGAAGTACAGCCCATCTGAAAAATCCGCAATATGGTCTGCATGTCGTGTGATTGCGTACTTTGAAACTTAGTCCTGGAAGACCGTTCCAGTTCAACTACCGCGATACGAAATACACCTAACACAAGGGGTGGAAGCAGGGGCAAAAGAATGTACTAAACAAAGAACCTGACCAAAAATGGAGTAATGCTAAAATTGGAATAACCCAATTTAAGCCACAACACGACCAGAGTAAACCAGTAAAAAACTTAACACAATTCAAAAAATATGCACAATGAATACCCCGAGACAGAACAATGACCAGATAGTTCAACCTGCGAGATAGACATAACTTATAAGGCATACGAAAGCGAAAGAACAGAAACCACTAGTTGTGTTGTTGTTGTGAGACACTTAAAATGGCAAGGTGAACCAGAGACAACTCAAAACACACGAGACGAAAGATATTAAGTGGCGTTGACCTAACAGAAAATATAGCAACAACATAAAACAAAACTACCACGCAAAAAGCAACAAAATCAAAAGCCCGACAATTGCGTCGCTGACCCAAGCAACTTCAATCAAGGTGTAAGATGCTGAAAACGTGTAAATACTGTAAGAAATATAGTTTGTTAGAATAAACGGGCCGAAAAAGGTTTCTGTCTTAAGTTATGTTTTTCTTATTGAATATAGGCTATAATTTAATAAAGTGCAAGAGGCAACTTGTGCTTCAAATAAATTAAACCAGGTTCGAGGCAAACAAAATTTGTGCAAAATAAAATTGAAAAAAAAAAGGATTTTTTTTGCTTGTTTTGGTTTTTTTGCACTCCCAATTATTGACCCAACCAAAAGAATTAGCATGGACAGAGCAAAACCGTAAGAAATGCAGCAAACACGACTTGCTAATTAAATGTAAACCAAGAGACTTAAAAACAGATACGAGTACGTGGTTTGGTATAGACTGAAGGGCCCTGCATCGCAAGCTCAAATCAACTATAATTGAATTAGAACAGTTTTAATATCCTACCAACTCTTAATACCACGTTTGCATTCAAAGGGTAGAGCTCAAATAAAGGAACATACAAACGGTAAGACGATCGTAGCCGGGTAATACTGCATGTTCTAAAAAGGTCAGAATCACAATACAACGAGCTATCTCCACGCGTATGAGAGGCATACCAGATACCTGCAGTCGCGAACAGAAAACTCATGATTTACAAAAAGCCAGAAACGCTTAAGGCTTGTGAAGTCTAGAAGAATGCTTAGAAAAGGATGCGTACCCAACTTGAGAAAACAAGAAGAAAGACGGGTACAGTACCGCTTGTTAATTAAAACATTTCGATAGGTATTAAGCTAAGAACATTACCAAATTTCTTTAATAAAATGATCATCATTACCTGCATAATGAGTCCCGCAATTTGCCTCACAAAAAAAATAAAGGAGAAGGAACACATTACTTAGCACAACAAGTCACCCCCTAGGAAAAAACCCTTGAAACGAGCCATAAAGATCATGGGTAAGGAGCAAATATATTCTATTCACCAAGCCTCAACCCTGATCCACACTAGAGAAAAAAGTGCTGAAACATTGTTTACTGAAGGAGCTAGCATCGATTAGCCAATAACGACACTCTTAACATCTGTTGCGAAAATCGGAAACTTAAGCACGTACTGATTACATTAACCACCAGTGAGGCAGCTAATTGCAACCAAAAAAGATACTCAAACTTCCCATAATGTACACTAACACAGAGTCCAGACATTTCCCACCTTAATATACGAATCTGCAGTCTTCAATTAGACCATCAAAAAAAAAGTAAATTAGACCTTTAAGGGTGTAAAACTCACCTGTTTTTTAAATTCTACGACACATGAATCGACAGTCTTGGCACGAAATGTTAAAAAAATTAAAGAGCATAAAAGAAAAGAAAAACCTACGGCAGCAATAAAAGAGACTGAACTGTAGTTACATCCATCTATGGCCAAAAGCAAGCAATCTCTAACAACAAGGAAAAAAAAAGAGCGGGGCCCCAAAGTGCAAGCAAGGTACCAAAACCAGCGTGCGTTGCGATTGAGCGGTGACTGAAGAAAAAAACCACAAAAAGACGCGTTTCCGTCCATTAAATTATCAAAATTTGTTTTTTGGTGTTTGTAAGGCATTTGCACATGCGCAGTTAAACACATGTAGAATTGCGAAGTGACGCAGGGCGTACGCTCGCAAATCAATGTTGCAATAAATGCTGCTGTATTGATGCTGTGCGTATATAATACGGTGGTGTGTATTATGCTGTATAAACTTTTCAAATCCATAGCATGGAAGCCGTGAACTGGTGTCCCGCTGTCTGTCCTGTCTGTCTGTCCTTTCTTCCGCCGCGATTTAATTAATATCATCCATCAAGATTTCTTTAAAGAAATTTCCCAGTAACCAAGAAATAATAATTGTTTGGGTGTGTAAGTTTTTGGATATTATAACACAATGGAACCAACATATGCATTCATAATAGTCTGTGCGCATAACAGCAACGCAACCAGTAAACCAAGCATAATGACAAGCAACAACAACAACAACCAACAGCAACAGCCCAGCAAACGATAATACAAAACGACAAACAAAAACTAGTTTCAAGCAGAATAGTCAGCATAGAGACGCCCACCACCCTTAACCAGCCAGACCACATAACCCAACCGCGAGACAACCGCGCCAACCACAACCGCACTCACTGAACCGAGAGCTCACAGGCGCATCAAACAAATACAAGCGATTTCAACCCTTGAAACACACTTGACAAAAAAAATCAACACATGGCGGGTAATAGCTTGACTAGACCTTGAATCAGCAAACATTCTGCACTGTGGGATGCTATCAAAATAAAAGGTCGAACTAACACGATTACGATAAACCGTAACAAAAAACCCTACTCTTAACAAGCACCTACATAAGAACAAGTACTAGTGTATGGAGAACCAAAGGTACTAAAGGCGATGTGTCAAAAAGACGACGAAGGAGCGGCGGGGAGGGAGGGAGAGGCAAAACACAAAGTTTCAAACACAAATTTATAATGAATTTTAAAAGACGTTAAAAGCGCGCACAAACAATAAAATTTAATTAAACTAACTTTCACCAGACGGTTTGTTTCATTCCCTCTCACACTTCCTATATCATTCATACAATAATTTTTGCACACCACTGCCGCACCCCTCGGACCCCCATCCCATTACCAACAGGAAATTCATCTCTCAAATAAACAAGGTTATCGCTGCTCGTCATTGCACTACTCATATCACACCACACTCCATTAATACTCATTAGAGAATTTACCCATTCACCACACAAGAAAAGACAATTTTTTGTTGTTATTCGAGTTCGTCTCGTTTTTTTATCTTTCCAATGTTTTATGAACTGCCCTGGCATATACAGCGTAAAGGTGCCTTTTTGCAAAAAGAAGTATGTGTACACAACAACAAAATACCGAGAACAAACAACATGAAAGCCACAAAAAAAAAAAAACAGAAGATTACCAGAAATACACAATCCTCACGGTCTTATATTAATCATTTAAGCAGAAGCTTAAAAGAACCAAAATGACCAGGAAAGACAGTTCATGTAAACAAACGTTCTAACTACACAAGCCAAATTCCGATAACAAAAAAGGTGAAGGACATTTAAAAATCTAAAAAGGGGACAAACAGAGATGAAATTTGAAAATCAATGCCCTAAATGAGTTCATGCCGCAGGAGTGGAGGAAACATGGACCGTCGATAAGAGATTGAGTGCAAAGACCTAAAAAGCCCAAAAAGGTCGTCTTTAAAACATCTATAGGAGCCAACACCATTCTCCAAAGAGAGCAAAAGGAAATCGTAGAAGAAGCGGAA
>QOCX01004855.1:0-13875 GCA_005959815.1 Sarcophaga bullata | reverse complement strand
CAACTTTTTTGACCTTGTATTTTTTGTTAACCTTTTTCTTTCTTCATCCCTCGTATATTCCAGCAATAGTTACAAAGACCTCAAGTGCATAAATAAATTAACAGAGAATGAGAGATGAAGAGATAATGTTTGTTTTAAGTGCCATTTCTAATAAAAGATTTTCTCATGTTATTGTTGCTGTTGTTATAACTAAGATTGTGGCAATTTTTTGTTGTTGTTATTGTTGTTGTTGTTATTATTATTTTATTTACAATACTACTTACCATTGGTATTATTTATCTGCTTCGTACATTTAACATTGACATCGATTTCCTCTTCCATTGTTGTCTGTAAGAGATGTTGTTCGTTCTCTAGGCTGGTGATGTTTGATGTTGCTGTTGTTATTGTTGTTGTTGTTGTTGCTACTATTGTTTCAAGATTATCAAATATTTTAGCATTTGTATGGTTTTCATTATTATTGCTGTGGCTGGTTGTGCTGTTGGTGGTGGTGGTAGTCGTGGTTATATTGCTGCTGTCCGTTGTTACAGTTTCTGATGCTGTAGCTGTTGTTGCTGTGGCCATTAGAAGGGTAGAAGTAATATTTTTGTTTTTATTTAAAATTTTAGCATTTATTTGTTCATTCTTGTCATGGCTATTGTAATTTGATGGTAAATCTTTTAGTTTATCTTGGTAAATGTCTGATAATACTGTGCTGCAGCTTCTCTTGTTATTGCAGCTCTAGTTGTTGAATAAGCTGCAGTTGCAAGTGTTGTTGTTGTTGTTGTTGTTGTTGTTTGTTGGTGACCAGGATTTTATGAGTTGTATTTAAAAATGCCGCTGCTACAGTTGTTTGTTGTGTGGCATTAAAATTTTGTTGCTCTTCTTTGGCGGTCGTTGCTGTTGCTAATAGCGGTTGGGGGATATCTAAATTGCCTGCTATTTCTGTTGGTATTGCCGCAGATATTGTTGTTGTGGGGTAAGCTTGCTTAGCTGTCGGTTTGTTTGTTATTTTTGTTTGCATAGTTTTCGGATTTAAAATTGTTGCTAAAGATTTAATCGCCTTTGCAGCAGAGACAATTTTGTTTTAATATCTGGCTCTGGTACGGGCTGTTGTATTTTCCTTGGAAGATTTATCGCCAATAATTTGTCTATTGTTCCGTTAGTTCTTCTTTCCTCTTGTTGGCTACTAATAAAGGTTGTCTGTTGTTGAGGCACTAGTGTTGTGGTTGAGAAGTCGACTGCTGCCTTAGCTGATGTAGAATTGGGGTGGGAGTCTGTTGTAGTGGTTACTGGTGCAGTTGTAGCACTTATTGATGCCGCAATTGTTGTTGCTGTTGCAATTACATCTGTAGTCTTGTTTTCTGCTCTTTTTGTTAGGCTGGTGGTTTTCGTATCCTGTTTTATCCACTTTTTGATTTTGTTCGTGGTTTGAAAAGTTTTCATTGTGGATTTGCGTTGCTGCTGAACATTTTCAAGTTGTTGTTCTAGTTCTTTGGAATGTTTTGCAACTGGCTCAACAACTACTTCTGTGTTTTCTGAAGAACTTTTTGTTGAAGTATGTCGTACGGCTGCAACTTGTAACAATTTCGCTGCTAATGGCAATGCTGCTGTTGTCATTGTTTTCTCTATCGTTTCTTTCTTCGTCGGACTATTGAAACTATCTTTAGCACATTTCGGTGCCTTTAGGTCTTTTGAAATCCATGCGTGTGTTGTATTTAAATCGAATTGTTCATAGAAGTTATGCATGCGTTCGTATTTGTTTTTTAAATCCTGCACTTTAATAACAAAATTATCCTGCTCTATGTTATCCTCTTCCTCTTTGTCAACGCGTAGTCGGCAGGTACTGGCCCACTCGGCTATACCCAAAAGATCGGTACATTTGATTGGATTATCCTCCAGCATTAAATCATTGAGTCTGGGCAGAGAGTGTATTATACCCTGGCTAATGCCACGTATTTGTGAAGACTGTAAATTGAGTGTTTGTAACTTGGGCAAGGGTATGTCTGGCAAATATAATAATTTGTTATGCGACAAATCCAAAGTTTTTAGGTTTATTAAACCCTGTAAGGCCTGTTGTGTGATTTCCATGATGTCATTATGCTGCAGGAAGAGATGTTCTAGTGAAACGGGTAAACTAACTGGTACCTTACGCAACAGATTGTGATCCAGCATAAGGATTTCTAATATTTCCAAACGTCCCAAGGCATCATCTTCAATGTGTTCTATATGGCTATAGGATAAGTCCAGGTATTGTAGCAAAGGATAGCTGTCCAAATCGCCACAGTTAATGATCTGAAAGAAGGATATAAAAAATTATTTACTTGGTTTTAAAGGGCTGAACTAATACTAAAGTATAGTACTTCTGAAGAAAATCAATGAACTCTGTTAAGGATAGCAATATAACCTCAAAATTTTTTTCTAAAAAGCTTGAAACATAATTTCTTTAAATCTTAATAATGAGTGCCTCTAGTTTGCTATTTGTTTTAAATAAAAAAGAAGGCTTTTCATAAATGGCTTTCCGAGATATTTATTATACATTCCTTTGAATATTACATGAAGAATTTTAGGTATTTAATGCCTAAAAGAATGCTTTAAAAAATTGTTTTGCCTTAAAGTAGGCAATAACTGTTTCTTTTAATTATCGTATCATTTGTCAAAAACATTCGAAGTTATTTTATTATTGTGCAAACTCCTTGATAGTAAAGTTGATTTCAATTAAAAACTCTGTTGCCTTTTAATGGCCAAAGTTCAAAGACACTCGCGCTCATTTGGCCATCAATCAAAATTCACAAAATAAACTTCTAATGTTTGCAAACAACAATGTCAGTCAGACATTGGCCCTTAAATACTTGACTTGAAGATGACAACAGAACATGTGAGTCTTTTATGGAGTATAAGTTAATGAATAAATAATGAAATGTCGTATTACAAAAGCAAATTGAGACACATTGATAGGAACTTAATTAAAAACAAATACTGGCGCAAAGTTGTACAAAAAAAAAATTACTGTTAAGTTACAGAATATCTACAATGATTGATATTAAAGGCTACTTTTTGAAGAGCTTTTTATTAAACATCTTTTCAAAAACATCAAAAGAATTTCATGTGCTACACTATAAAGGCAAATCGCAAATCGGTAGTTAGTAATTAGATGTGAGGCCACAGTTCAAATCCTGAGTTAGACAGCTCCAACTAAACGAAACATGTAAAAATATTTCATCACCTATTTCATCATCATGACTGTCTCTCATCAGATTTCTGGTAAAAAAAAATCTGAAGTAAATAAAATTGCCATGAAAAGTTTTTCAAAAATCCGCAGTTCGAAGTTGATTTTAAACTGTAGATCCGCCCATTCATTTATAAAAAATTAAACGCACACAATATAAATGGTGAAGGATTGCAATGCCAAAATGAAATATGTATGTATGTAAACAATTCGGTTTTATGTTGTCTGGTATTACAATTATGGAACACAATTCAAGACATTTTGCTCAGTTTATTGATATGGCACCCAAGCATCAAACTTCCTTTTGAATTCTTTTTTAAGAAATTCAAAAAAAAAAAAAATTATTAATCACCGTACGCTGATGGATTCATAATTCTTTTTCTTCTTCTTCTTCTTCTTCAACATCAAAATCAGATCAATAACAAGCAAACGACTTTGCCGGTTATCTCTCAGTTCCTGTCCAGTTGTCAAACATTTGTGTTGTCTGGCATTACAATTATGGAACACAGTTCAAGACATTTTTCTCAGTTTACTGACGTGGCACCCAAGCATCAAACTTCCTTTTGAATTCCTTTTTTAAGAAATTCAAAAATATTATTGATCACTGTACACTGATGAATTCATAATTCTTCTTCTTCTTCAACATTAAAATCCTATCAAAAATAGGCAAACGACTTGGCCGGTGTCGAATTTATAGAGTCTTTCAATAACCGTCAACCCGTTTTAATCTTTTTTTTCATAACAGAACTTTTGTACTTTTTGACTAGAGTATTTAGTTCAAATCCCAGCTTAGCCATCTCCAACAAAACGAATTTGAGAAAATATTTCTTTGACGACTTCCTCTCAGTAGTCCTTAGGGAAGTCAAGAAGGAAGTCTAAAAAATCTATCGTTCGGAGGGGACTGTAGGAGCCACCATTTTGTGGATAAAATTAAAACACATAACATGGTTGGTGTGAGAAACTAGGTCTTAATCCTAACTAAAGGCTCGTAATGACGAATTAAATAAGTAGGTAATCAAACACCACAAACAATTTGATTCTGTTATTGCAACAAGTCCCTACAAATATTTTATAAGGTGTCTTTCATAAAAAAAAAAAACTTTATTTGCATGTCACTGTCATTTCCTCCTGCAACTTTGTTCTCCATAAATTTGCTAAGAACGTTGAATTTCTAAACCCAGTGGGAAGACGGAATGATGTCTATCTTTCTAAAAAATTGGTTTTAATTTTCTGTTAATTTTACATTTTTTTTTAAATTTCTATTTCTTTTTTATTTTTTTCTTCCCTTTTTTACGTTATTACACTCTTAGAAAAATAAATTGTTTTTGTAAACAAAGTTTGACAGCCATTGGCTTTTCAATAGAATTAAAAAAAAAAATTCATTTCACCAGACATTTTCAGGTTTTTTTTTCTTCTTTTCTTTTCTTTTGTTTGTTACGAACACACATGCTTACTACGATGGCACACATATGTATGTTTGTATGTTTGTATTGAGTATGTTGATTTTGGAGTTGTTGTTTTTTGTTTGTTTGTTGTATAAACTTAAGATGGTAATAGGCAAATACGATATACAATGTAAACATAACACACAGACAACAAAAACAAATAACATTGTTGTTGTTGTTGTTGTTGTATTCATATAATAACAGACAAATACTCCTTTAGTTATTCGCTCGCTATATTTCTCTGTGTTTTCTCTGTGCTTTTGTAAAAAGCTTAAGACCAGAAACACCATGAACAGCTATGTCTGCCTACATGAAAGGCATATTATTTACGCCACAGTTGGGAGAGTGAGATTTAAAAGAAATCTTAAGTAAACAAAAACATACAAAAACAAAAAAGAATATATCCCTACAGCTATACAACAAAAATAACAAATTGTTAAGAAACTCTGTGTGTGAGTTTATTTTTTTTTGTTGCTTTGGGCGGCATGTCTTTGCCCCTGTCTTGGTAAGCTGCGTCATTCCAATATATTGTACTCGTCTGTACTATGTGGTGGAAGTTCTCGTGTACAGTGAAATTGGTTGAGGTTTAATTAAATAAATATTTTGTGTTGTTTTTTTATATATATTTTTTGTTGTTGTTGTTGGTTTTTTTAAAGCTTTTCTTTCTTTTTTAATATTTTTTTCTGCTTCCTCTGGTCTGGCATATATTGCTTGAAGTTATACGAAACGGGAGTACGTTAAATCAAAAGGAAGTGAACGGAAATATTTGATTACAAAAGTATCACATGCACGTAGTCAAGTGTGTTAGACTGAAAAAAAAAAAAAAAAAAAATGATTTTTTTTTTTTCAATTTCCATTGTCGTTGTAGAAGTCGACCTTTTTAGCATGTTTGATGATGGGCTGTTTCAACGAATATTGATTATCCCATGTTATGAAGCCATCCATATGGTCTTGAACAATATACCAATAACGATAGTCCCACAAAACCTTCAAACCGTGTCGTTAAGACCACATACAATCTTTAATTGCAAGACAACAAAATCAGCTGTCATGCGGCTATAGTGCCCTAAACTAATGCTAAAAGTTTTTCGGGGTCATTTGCGAAAAACATATCGCCCCACGGCACCTTAAGCTCATAACAAACAGTAACAAACTATCACTTTCTCTCAAACTATCGGCATTTCTATAATTACTTAACATATACGATAATTTTACTATTGCTGCTGTAACACATTCTCAGTCTCTCTATGTTTTTCTAAAGTCCCAGCCAGTTTCAATTGTTCTTTGAGTTGGAATTTGTATTTCAAGTACAAACACAGCCACTTGCATACATAAATAATTGGTCATTACAAGCCTTCAGTTAGGATTACTGCCTATATTCTTACACCACTTATGTTGTTTGTTCTAATTTTATACATGAGTGGCGGAAGCTACAGTTTAAAGTTGATTGCGAACGTCAGACTTTTTGATTTACTCTCCGCTTGAGTTTGCCAAAGATTTACTGAGAGGAAGTCGCCGAAAAAATATTTTATCATGTTTCGTTAAGTTGGAGATGCCTGACCTGGGGTTTGAATCGTAGCATTACAGCTAATAAACAAGCATGTAATCTACTAGACTAGGACGATTGCAATGCTTAATTCAATTCTAGGCAGATTTGACATACAAAGTGATTTGATTGTTTCTGCTGATCAACCGATAAAAGTCAGTTTGAGATTATTAATTTGCCCTACATGGAGAGATTGTCATCTAACGTTGGATTATTAGCTGGAATTAGTTGTGTCTACCAGCCATTAAAAATGTATATCCAAAGGGTGATGCATTCAATTGATCTTTAATGTACCAATTTTATTGTTAGTCACTGTATACGGTATGCATGATCCAATATTACATTTTTATGTTATCTTTTCTAAACAGATAAACCAATCTACACAAATATGTGGTCTTTGGAACAAAAACAAAATTATAGTGACCCTATAACTATGGCTACCAGTGTATGGTTTGATTTGCCTCTATTTACAAGAGGTATTTAAACAACTCGTGTCTAAATGGATGTGATTAAATTAAAAATATTTTAAACAGCTAACGATTATAAAAACAAAAACAAAAACAAAGTTTTTAAATTGCTTTTTCACTAAAGTTCTCTGGTTCCCCTTCCTTCCTTTCATTATAAAATATGCTCATATTATGTATTACGATCAAAAAACTAATTGTAATCTTCCTCAGAATAAAATATACCCCCCATACATATGCTTTAAAATGTAAGCACATATGTATGTGTGTGTATTAAAAAATCATAGAAACCGTAATAATAAAAATAAACAAACAAACAAACAAAAAAAACCGTATTGAAAGGATACGGAATGGTTTAATTCTGATTTTTTTTTTTTTTTTTTTTTTTTTTTTTTTTTTTTGTAATTCCTCCATTCATTGTCTGCCATTTAAAAAACATAGAAATGTTGGCATGTATGTATGTCAGCATATGTTTTTAGGTTTTAATAACAATAAAACTGAAACCAATTTACAAATAGAAAATTTTCATTCAACAAAATTATCATTATCTAAACATTAAACCCACCCTACACACACTCACATGGATAATATATCTGGGTATTTTTTTACGTCACAATATGGATATACGTACATTCAATATAGGAACAGAAAAAACACAAAACAAAAGAGATTACGTATACAAACCAACTCATTTTATTATTAAATACTGTATAAAATCGATACAACGATTAGTAGTATTTCACTAAATATTTACATGTATGGGTGTAATTCAACACACATTCATATGCCTGTACATCTCTGCATATTCGTTTGTTTAAGTTTGTATATGTTTACGCATATTATCTAGAGTGCCTAACTTTATTTGTTTTTCTATTTTCAAAGGCAGGGAGGAAAGCATTTACTTTGCTCTCTCTTTTCTCTTTTCTCCTCTCCTGTTTTTTGCCGCAAACAATATTGCTAAACAACATTCAAATGTAAAATAAAGTTTTTTTATTTTGTAAATGTGTTTGTTCATTATCACACAGACACACAAAAACACACATGCACGTATACACTTGGTTACAGTGAGTTAAAGAGTATGCTAAAATGTGCGTACAAGTATGTACAAATGTATTTGTGTTTTGTTTTTAAAAGATTTAGAAAAAGAGCTAGGAAAACATAGAAAATGTTCGAAGAAGTTTTTTTTGGCAGATTTTGATGCCTAGACTGTTAAATGATGACACAGAAGCAAAACAAGGTTTAAGCCGATTGGGTAACGAATGTACTATACGCTTCCATATTAATAGATTATAGTTATTACATATTGAAGTCGTCGTAATCTAGTACATAGTTCAATACCCAGCTCTCAATCAAACTTCTCTCAGCAGATTTCCAATAAAAACTTCAAGAGTAAAATAAAATTGCCATGAAAATTTTCTCAAAGAAAATCATGCGTTTTTAGGCGAGTTTGAACTGCTGCACTTAACACTCATGTATAAAATGATAACACACAGCATAAGTGGTGTGATAAGCTAGATCCTGACTCAAGAGTATGTATGTAGTGGTAAAATATTATACAAATCTGATCTGCTCCAATATCCATTCTCATATTAATGAAATTTCAAGGAAAATTATGGATCAGCTGTCCAAAATTTGATTCAAATCTCTGCCTTAATCAGCAGTTGTTACTATGTATGAATGTTTGTGATCAAATCACAATACAGGATATTAAGAAAATTATTTCATTTCAATATCGCTGTCTATTGGGATAAAAATTTCATTTATAACAGGAAACAACACACTCAAATGTATGATAACTAAAAACTAATACTAAGTCAATGTATGTTATGAGTGTAGGGTGCATATATTTTGTGGAATAAAATCTTAAATAAAGCATAAATATTTAAATGAAATTTTCTAAATAAACATTCTCTCATAAAAACCTACACACATATACACATATTTGCCTACACGTAGAAATGTAAGAGAGAATAGGAAGAATTATGAACCCTTTTTATGACAGGGCATTAGGTAAACTATACATGGCTATATGTATACTAAACAAATATAAACAACAAACAAAAGAAAAAATAACAAAAAATAGCAGGGAAATTAAATTTAAATTTTATAATACACCATAAACATCTTGTTTTTTTTATTTTTCTATTTAATAAAAAAAGAAACACAAAAAAAAAAAAAGAAAGGAAATTAAATATCCTTCTAAATCTGGTAAAAGAAAAATTTTTTAGTCTTTTCTTTATTTTTTTTTTATTCTAAAATTTTTTTTCTGTTTTTATTATTCGCACAATTTTGTGTGCCACTGTTCACAACTTGTTCCAACAACAACAATTGCTTAATTTGTTATGCCTTTGTTTATGCCCTTTGCGACAAACAATAACAATTACTACACAATTGTTCTGTTTGATCTTTGTAACGGAGATCTTCAAACACCGATCGGTTTACTTCACACATAATGCGTCTTCACAAAAGACTGATTGAACTTCTACTTCGGCTTTGCATGCTTTGCCTTGCCTTTTATATAGCAACATAAACAGTTGGATGAAATTTCTCATATGTGAAGGTTCTGGTCTTCGCTTTCTCGAGAATTCTAGGAATATAAACATTGTTGTTTACTATTTATGCTTTCTTGTTTGTTGTTAGTGTAGGTTGTTTGTAGGTTCGTCCCTGCAGTGTTGTTGTTGTTGCATGTTGTTTACTTGTTTATTCCTCTTCCGTGAATAGTGATGTTGTTGTTAGATCGTTGTTTATTTGTTAATCAAGTAAACAAGTTCGTTGTTTTGTTTATGCAGCTTTTGTTTAACATTTTAATGTTAAACGATGTTACACCATTTCTATTTTCGTAAAAATTAAACCGAGAGAATAAAAAGCACAAGCGTTACAGCCAATTAAATCTGTTCACACAAGCAAAGAAATGTGGTGCGCTGAAGCTGTTAAAATGCTTGACTTAAAACTACAAATCTACAAACATAAAGCTAAGCTGGTAGTATTCAATCTCTAGGTTTCCGTAATCAGTACAAAACAGGTAGGGTTACTTCAAAAGGTCAAATAGATTCACTCGTTAATAAACATTTCATATATACATACATTGTTGTTCACTACCGCCCTTCATTACGGAATTATTACCACCTAGCTTCAAACACTACTTATTGAAATATAAATAATCCACTCAGCAACATGTCATGTCAGCTAATCTTTCAGAGAGAGTATAAGTATGATGCTAAGCACTTCAGGACTTTTTTATTTCTTATCTTTGATAAACAAGTCATTGATTATGTTTTCCGGAATTTACACATGAGCTGAGGAACGTACAGTTTAAAGCCGACTTCGAATGACAGCTTTTTAAGAAACTTTTCGTGGGAATTTTATTTACTCTCAGAGTTTTTGCCAGAAATCTGTTGAGTGGCAGACGCCGAAGAAATATTTTTTATATTTCGTTGTGTTCTAGCTGAGGTTTGAACCATAGGCTCTCGTGGTAATAACAACATCCTACGAACTAGACTGCGGCCAGGCGATGGTTATACGAATAACTTCCTCTTAAGCAATGGACTTAGAGAGCATGATTAGAAATCATCTACCAAAAAAAACTGATATTTTTAATTAGTGGTTACATTGATTGATTGTGCTATAAGTCTGGCAATCATACCCTCAAATTCGTCTGGCAATCATTGTAAAACAAATAAAAAATATTTACAAAAAGCAACAATAATACAAAAACAAAATCAAGACCACATATGTTATTGTTTTAATTCCACTCCTTATAATCCTGGCCATATTGTCATAATGACGCTTCTTTACAATTTTGCTTGTTTAACTAACAAATCTTTTGTGGTCTATTTTGTCTACAGCCAGCTAAAGAAATATGGAAGTAAGGATTACAATACAACAGAATTAAAACGCAAAGCTGTTAAGCCTAACCGACAATGCAATAAAATGTTGCTAAGGCTGAAAGTCATACTCACAAACCATATCCTTACAATCATTTGCTATTTAATACAAGAAATTTTCATAAATTCTGTCTGTCTGTGTGTTTATATGACGGCTTAACAAGTTTAACACCCAGCAGCTTGGTCGTAGTTAAATAGACACAACACTTCTGTTTCGAAAAACCTATGATAACGAGACGCTTTATGCTGTCGTTTACCCAACAAAGCCAAGTAAAAGGAAAAACTAAATAGATTTCCAGGCATATTATAATTTAGTATAATTGGTGCAGGGATAATAAAGATAAAAGTCCTTATGTGTATGTAAGACAAGCGTTTTTTTCTTTTTTTTTTTGATTTTGTTTGTTGTATACACAGGCTGTATTTGTATAAATTTTAACACACACATACAATCATTATACATCACCTCCAGCATATTTAACATACAACCACCGACTAGGCTGTTTAACATCCGGTGTTAAACACACTGAACTTTTATCATAATGAACCTCAATGGATAAACAACAGAAACAGGAGATTGTGCCCACAAATTAAATATTATTTTATGTCCTACAACCAAGGCGAAAATATTAAAGGCAGCAGCAGTAATTAGCAAGAGATTTGAGTGTCTATGTTTAGGGGTATAGCCTTGTTTATATTCTGTCTAGGAATAGGGACCATATATATACTCAACTGCTGGAAAATAAACAAAACTACACAGTTTGATCCGCAGTTGCACGCAAGGGATGCTTAGCCGTAGAGCTTATTTAATGCTTCACTTTTCCGCATGTCTTCAATTACTTATGAAGCTTACGAATACCATCCTGTCTACGGCAAATATGTTCCATTTTCGCTCGGTAAGAGATTAGAAACGAGCTCAAACGAAGTCTATGAAAAAAACTTGGTTTAAGATTCTTTCGATTTTTGAAAATCGGAAGAGCTACGATATAGAGAAAAAGAACACGAAAAGCAAACCGTAACAAAACAACAGCAATAACAAAAAATTGTTGCGGCAAGACTTACAATAATAAAACTAGAAAATTTCAAGAGGAAACTTACATAACAAACCACTTCAAAAATTACGAATTTCTAAGATACACAATAACAAATCAACAGTAAGATTCTGGAAGTTGCCAGACAGTAAATACATGAAGTGAAAACACAACTAAGATTGTTATTGCCCATATGCCATAGGGCCAGAAACATATTGTTACAACATTGAACACATTCATTCTAACAGAAATAATGAATACACTACGCTACATCACTCTAGAAAATTCTAAATTCAAAATTATTTCTGTTTTAATTATGGAGTGGCTAGAAAATGGAAACCTTATCGCAGTTATAGCGCTATTCAAGTGTGATAAGAGAAAAAGAAAAGAAGAAGAGAAGTGATATTTTCAAGACGCTCTGCCCGCTCGGGATGAGTTGCATATTCGTCGTTTATTCATTAAAGGTGCATTCAACAACGTTGACCCGGCCGCTATATTTGCGGATCTTAGTTCTCTCAACCTTGGGCAGGACCTGGTCAGGTTTATAGAGCTTCTACTTAAGTCGAGGATAGTTACCTTCATAGTAGGGGCGTTACACTGTCAGAGAATGGTTTGCAGAGGTACACTACAAGGCTGGGTTCTGTCTCCATTTCTCTGGAACCTTGCAGTCAACTTACTTTTGAGGGGGGCTGGAATACTCTGGTAATGACAACATAGCTTACGCTGACGACATTTGCATCGCTGCGTCGGGAATATGTCCGCAGACGTTATCGGATAAATTGAACCTGGCGCTGTCAATCGTAATGGACTGGTGTGGGGATTTTGGTTTGTCTATTAACCTCTTCAAGACCGATACGATTCTATTCACTAGGAGGTATAAGATTCCGACCTTTACCCTTCCTAGCATATGCGGAACCGGACTGATGTTCAGTCTCGAGGTTAAATATCTGGGCCTAATCCTCGATCCCAAACTCAACTGGGGGGAAACGAATTCGGCTGCAAGGTCACGTAAGGCTGCCTGTGCTGCTTACTGCTGCAGTAGACCGGTTGGAGCCAGATGGGTTCTTCGTTCGAAGATAATGCGCTGGAACTTGGGTTGACCGTAAACATCGTGAATACCCTGAATGTTATCAAAAGCTAGCATATCACTACTGGTCATCTCTAAATCCTTGGTATGAAAGCGTCATAGTTGTTTGTGGTTGAACCTTTTAGAATTACTGAAGTGAGTACTTGACAGCCGGCCAAGACATTCAGATTGATTTCTATTTCTGACTATAAGATATTGATGTTGTGGTAGGACTTGTCATTAAAATCTTTCAAAGTCTGACTTTAGAGTTTCTCATATCGTAGAGTTTGTATTGGAAATTCCATTACTATATTGGTGATTGGATATTCTGCAAAGAGGCGCTCAAAGCTAATTGTCTTCCTTAAATGCCTGTTATTGTTAAGTTTTGCAACGTTTCTCGGACCTATTCCCCCAAAATTTTACTTCTGTATTCTACATCCTTCTTTGTACTCCTTTCTCCAACCTTAATGCCAACTGTCACATGTGTTTCCTTGTGTCAAATTAATTTCTCTTTAAAATATTTCCTTGAACTCGAACATAGAACTGTGGATTGTAAAATAAATTTGTAATACGATTGAACATTATGATATAATGTTATGTGCTAGTTCTTGCACCCTTTTTGCGGTCTTACAACTTAAATCACGTTTCATTCAATGATCCTAATTTAGCAAATAACGTAAATGGTGGTAATTTTTTTGTTTCTTTTTTTTCCCCACCTAATATCGCATATAAAATTCTCTTGTATTTATTATTCATAAGCATATGTGGTGTATGTGTGCTTATGTAAATGTATAAGTGAGAGTACTTCCTTTTTATCTATGTGTTATGTAAGTATGCGTGTATGTATGTATGTATGTCAGTCAGTTGGTTTGTGGTTTGTGTCTTTTTAGCATAATGAAAAATGAACATGGTTTTAAGGGAAAAAAAAACAGAAGGAAAAACAATTAAAAAATGTGTAATAACAGTAAAGGGGAAGAAAACAAAGAAAAAAAAAAAACAAAAACAAAAACAAAAATAATGTGTGAGAATGTGTGAGAAATGAATACCCAGAGGATTATGAATATTCGACCATTGGATAATAACAACAAAAATAAAAAAAAAATAGAAAAACATTATTAAACGCAACAACCATGTTTGAAGCTGCGAGAAATTTTTCTGTTGCTAAAGGTTATGAGAGTGTGGAGAATTTCTTTCAGTGTTGCAGTGTTTAAAATTCATAAATGAATGAATGAATGAA
>QOCX01004853.1:0-10867 GCA_005959815.1 Sarcophaga bullata | reverse complement strand
TTCTCCTACTACATTTAGATCTAATTATCTCATATGCTTCATTAATTTTTACTTAAAAAGTCCATAAGTCTTGCTATAAGGAAAATCAGATAAATACACTCACTGATTTATATATATTTCACCTTCACAAAGGAACACTCACATCAAACTTAGCAGAAAGCTTCACCCAAAAAACAAACAGCATGTAGACTCTTCATAGGTGAATGGTTTGAGTAATAGACAGAAATTTTAAGGCCAGGACAAATAAAAAAAAAACAAAATGGCGGCAATTAAGAAAATTAAGAAGTCGAGAAGCTTTATAGATAGATAGCAGAGCATGCATAATGCCGTCGAGACAATCATCAAAATTCCACACAAAACAGAATTCTCTAGTATCATCTGGTTGATAGAGCCATTCATCCATAAATATATCTTAGATTATTCATATAAATACTCGAAACATTCTAGAGAGCAAACACCTAGTAACTTCACACATGTTTAATCTTCAATAACAAGAACAAAATTAATTAACAACTTTGTACCATTCGATATAAAATACCCAACCTAAGAATTAAAGTAATGCAATAACTGGAAATCTATAGTACATGCCGAGGGGACGAACCACTAAATATCAACAAGTAAAATGAGACAAATGCAGCATTAAAAGAACGACAAAAACTAATTAAGAACTTGGATCACGAAGCAAAATTATAACTAAGTTTAACAAACTATTTTTCATTCACATTCCTCCATTTAACAAGTTTACACGTACTACTATACCACGCAACTAACAAACATATGGACTATATGGTAAATCCAAACTTAATAACATCAAAATGTTGTAAACTAAGCAAGATTAATAGAAATTTTACATCTCAACAACAAGAAATAACACATAACAAAACAAACCCCAGCATCACACACCCACTCATACACTACATGCATCAGTACATTACAGTAGTATGTGTAAATACATAATTGCAACAGTAGTACGCTACACCTACCATAGCTCATTCAGAAGAACAGTACTAATACACGGTGTAACGTTGTGATAAAGGTGAACGTCTGTAACTATAACAAATGAATGCAGTGTACGATGAATGGCTGAATGAATAGAAGAAAAAAAAACCAAAGCCTCGACTGCTTTGGTTTGCTAGTTGTTTCCTGGCTGTAATGGATGAAATAAGAAAAGAATGTGTGTGGTGATGAATGAGCAATAGAAAAGTTTATTTGGTTTCCAGAGAAAGAAAGTGTTAACGAAAAGGAAAACAAAAAAAAAAAAATCGTATATAAAAACCATACAACTACTCACACCAGTAATTGGCAGATTGAGTGCAACCAGATTGAACAAAAGATACGTTATAAAATAGAATGAACCGAGTTTGAAATTTATGGAGCTTTTATGTGCTGCCATTTATTTTAACAATTTTTTTTCCTGCTGAATACATGGCTTATACGCGTTAATAATTGCAGTGCAATTTTATACAGCAAGATAAAAAAATATATTCATGGCTGTTTGAAAATTTGTTTCAAGGAATTGAAAGAAACGAAGGATATTGAAGGAATGAAACAGAAGCAATAGTTTCTAATATAAGGATTCTCTAGAAGACATAGACGTTTATGAGTTTATAATCCTTCCAACAGAAAGCAGAAAATGATACTGATCCTTTCCTGGTAGGCAAGGCAATATGAAAAGGCGTACGTTGAGGAAAGACCTTCTGCACTTATATCTTGGCCCTAGCAAAACATGCATATTGATATGTTATTCACGTTGAGGCAGGAACTGGAGGCTTTTGGTTACATAGGCAATCTAGTCTGCATTGCATTCGTATGATTGCTGCATTCAAACATAAATGATAGAGTTCGGCGGTTCGAGATGTGTTCAGCTGATCTCGGGGGAATGAAGTTCAGAGATTAATTCAGTATTGAATGCAGGTGGGTTTGATACAATTGTTGTGAAGTGGATGTAGTATATGGAAATATCAAAAGGATCTGCTTACCTCTAAGGAGTGTCTACTGGCTCAAGCGTTTCAAACTAAGATTGATAGAAACAATTTCAGATGTGAACTGTAATTAGATTTTCACTAAGAGGACTGTCACAAATATATCAATGGAATCAGCGTAAAATAATTGTAAATTAATTGAGCAGTACTGTATATTTCCGAAGGTAAGAACTAACATTTGGTCGAGTGCCTGTTCTGTGCCTTGTCAGTCTGCACGTTTATTCTACTGCGTCTAGAATCAAAGATTATTTCTCAAGATGTATACAATGATTCCAGCGTAGAGCTGGGTATGTGGCTTATTGGGACTTCGCGCACAGTTCCAACACTCAGACAGTCTCAGAGAATGAAATAATTTCATGGATATTTTCTATTGACTTCATTAGACCTACATCATACTAGGGCTAGCGGTTCACCTGATTCTTAACCTTGACTAAAAATAAAGCATCTCGATATTTAGAATTTCGACTAGGGCATCTTTGGGTCCGGCCTTTGAACCCTTGAAATTTAAAATGATGAGCAGGTTAGGCTGTAAAGGTCCAGATCACTGCAGTTAATTTTCCAAGCAGAGGGACATGGGCAATTCTTTAAGGCAAAGTAATGTGTTGAAAAATGGCAGGAATTTTCCTCAAAAATTCCGCGACTACTCGAATAAGTGGCGATGAAGTTCCTAACGACCACAGTACGTCTAACCCGGCCATACCTTGGTTCACATGAATGTTAAAAGAAATTATCGGACTCATAATTCGTAGTAATTCCTAAATTACTTTTTTCCCGGACACAGGATATCGTTGAAATTAGAGTGCCGGTACAGAGATAGCAATCTGCGACATGTTACAGGGCATAGGTATTTCTCATTGCTTAGGTTAATTTGGATATTGTCCACACGTTCAATTCCTGTGTCCCGGAAAAAATATAGGAATTACGTACGAATTATGATCCGAAATTTCTCAACATTCATGAACAAGGATGGCCATTGAAACTACTTTCGTTAGGAACTCCATCGGAGTTATTCGAGTAGGTCCGGAAATTTTTAGGAAAAATCCTGCCATTTTTCAAACATTACTTCGCCTTAAAAATTACCATGTCCTCTGCTTGGAAAATACTGCAGTGATCTGGACCTTTACAGCCTAACCTGTCACTCATTTTAAATTTCAAGGGTTCAAAGGGGACCAAGATGCCCTAGTCGAAATTCTAAAATCGAATGCTTTATTTAGCAAGGTTAAGAATAGTGAACCGCTAGCCCTAGTATGATGTAGGTCTAATGAATCAATAGAGAAAATATCCAGGAAATATTCCATTCTCTGCAACTCTGGAAGTTTTGAACTGTGGCCAAAGTCTCTAATAAGCCTAACACCAGCATACGCTGGATCATATACACTTGAGAAAAACTTTGATCTAGACGCAGTAGAATAAACGCAGACTGACAAGCACAGAACAGGCACTCGAGCCAAATGGTAGTTACCTCGGAAAATACAGCTGCTCAATTAATTTAAATTATTTTACGCGATCCATGAATATTGTGACAGTCCTCTTTAGTGAAATCTAATATTCAGTTCACACTGAAATTGTCTACATCTTAGTTTGAAACGCATTGAGCCATAGACACTCTCCTTAGGTAAGCAGATCCTTTTATTATTTCCAAAGACATCCACTCACACAACTGTATCAGCCACCTGCATTCAATACTGGATTAATCTGAACTTCATTCCCCGAGATCAGTGAACTACATCTCGAACCTCCGAACCTATTCATTTATGTTTGAATGCACAATCATACGATATGCAATGCAGACTAGATTGCCTATGTAACCAAAGCCTCCAAGTTCCTGCCTCAACGTGAATAACATTTTCAAAGCACTCTGTAGGTCAAGAATAAGTGCTGAATTGGTCTTTTCAACAGACGCCTTTTCATATTGCCTTGCCTACCAGGAAAGAAAGTCACTCATATTTCTGTTCTGTTGAAGGAATTTAAAACTCCAAAACAGTCTATGTTTTCTAGAGGAATCCTTATATTAGAAACTATTGCTTCTGTTTCATTCCTTCAATATCCTTCGTTTCTTTCAATTCCTGGAAACAAATTTTCAAACATGCCATAGAAGCATTTTTTTTATTTCTGCTATAAAATGCAACTGCATTATAAGCATAAGCAGTACTTGCAGCAGGAAAAAAATGTTTAAAATAAATGTGCAGCACATAAAAGTCCATAAATTTCAACTCGGTTACATTTTTATTATACGTATTCTTTTGTTCAACTGTGCAACTGCAACTGCCAATACTGGGTGTGAGAGTGTATGTGTTTTTATATACGATTTTTTTTTGTTTTTTTTTTCCTTTTTCGTTAACACTTTCTTTCTCTGGAAACCAAATAAACTTTTTCTATGCCATTCCACACACACATTCTTTCTATTCATCCATTACAGCCAGAAACAACTAGCAAACCAAGCAGTCGGGGCTTTGGTTTTTTTTTTCTTTCTATTCATTCAGCCATTCATTCGTATACTGCATTTCATTGTATAGTTTACAGACGTTTACACCGTTACAACGTTACACGTGTATGTAGTATGTTCTCCTGAATTGAGCTATGGTAGGAGTACGTACTACTGTTGCAAATGGATTTACACATACTACTGTATGTATGTATGCATGTATGTATGAAGTAGTGTATTGCATTTGCCTTATATTTGTGCTCATATTGCAACATTATTTAACAATAAAAATAATTTTTCTTTTTGAATAAAACTGAGTTGAGTTGAGTTGTTGAATCGTTTTAATGGTCGTCACCTTCTCTTTATTTTTTTCCCGTTAAGTTTTTTTCCGCCATTTTTTTTTTTCTATTTACATCAACATTGCAACTTAGATTCTGCGTTGTGTGCTATGGTGTTGGTGTAGTGAAAAAAACGAATTCAATTTTCTATAGAGATTGCATAGGATAAGGAAAGAAATATAATGAAAATGAAGTAAACAATAAGAGAGAAAGACCCAAGAAAAAAAAACCGTAAAACTCTTTCAAAAAGTAAAGCAAATTGTAAAAAGAGGTTAAAATGGTGTTTATGTCTGCGTCTCATATGGCATCATGAGCCACACCATTGTTATGAATTCGTACATGTCTGCTTTGTTAATCCGTTGTTCAGCGGCCCACCGATGAGAGGCCACCAGATTAACTCAACAAATAACAGAGAAAACAATACCGAAAAAAAACTGTGGTGGGATTTTTTTAATGGTGGCTCTGCCAATCTTTTTTCTCCCCTACCTTCTGTGTTTCTTTGCAGCAGCAGCAGCTTAAATGCCGTTTACACTGACTGCTGAAAGATATTTTAATCGTCGCGCTTGGCAAGTTTAAAATTGCTTTCTTTCGCCGTAACAAATAATGGCTAGTTGCCGCAGACTGAAGCGACCGCTCTCTTTAACAACACATATCTCCCAGCACTTTCTATACCTATCGCACTGGCGAGAGGCATTCAGATTACATCATTTTACACCTTCCCTTCACCAACTTATTCTCTAGAACGCAATCTCACATTATTGACCATAAAACCCTCAGGGTTATCATATTCTGCGAATCAACTCAAAAAAAAACAATGCCTTGAAAACAATCCAAAATTTGCAATTATTAATAACTTGCACATCAATAGGCGAATTAGAGAAGCATACTAATTCATTTTCATAGGCTTCCTATACAAACATTAATACATAATTGGCTATTAAACCTTCAGTCTCAGGAATCAGAGTCTACTTTCTCTTACTATACACTTATGGTTGTCGTGGTGTTACATTTTCCATACATGAGGTGGCCGGACCTACAGATTAAAGTCGGATTCCGAATGATAGATTTTTTTTGGGAGAAACTTTGCTATGGCAATTTTTCATGTTACTCCGAGCAGTTTTGCCAGAATCGCTGAGGGGGACAGGTTCCGCCAAAGAACGTATATTCTTCTCATATTGCGTCTCTAGTTGCAGATGTCCTGACAGCCTGGGCGCCTTCACCTGGTACGTTTCACAACGCTCCTACGAGTAACCCGCTCAACCACTACCTCCTGTAGCTGTGCACAACTTCGTCTAGACATACCCCGATCACTGTCGATCCTCAAAAATCATACCAGTGTTTCCGACAACCGTCCCCGGCTTTTCGAACTACAGTCGAGGGTGTCTTCGCTTGCCCAAGAAAAAAAACAACGTGCTGGAGCCAGTGTTCCGCAAGAACATCTGTTTTGTGTTTGCTCGTTTTTTTCCAATCTTGCGGCACATCAGCTGCTCAGTTTGGAGATGTCTCACCTAGAGTTTGAACCGTGGTCTCACGTCTAATAAGCCCCTATCTACTAGACTGCAACGACTATTAGGTTTTCGTATTATGTGTAGAGGTCAGCTACTTTACAGAGGGTATTATGTCCGTATTTAATCTTATCATCTCTGATGGGTAAGAAGGGTAAGGAGAGAAACATTCCACATGGGTTCAACCGATTACGAAACTGAATTATGAACTGAATTGTAGTCATGCTCTTTAACATTTTCTTTGATTTTTTTATCAGCATTGTTTTTACAGCATATTGTCTCCCCTATACGTGGCCCGTATTTTGAAGAATTTTTGCATTAAAATGGTATGCAAATAATCATTGCTTTTGCACCGTATTATTTCCTTTGCGTCTACTTTCTTAGGTAAGCGTATTTAACAATAACCTAATAATGAGTAAACTTCCATGCCTCTGGGTCTTGTGTTTCGTCAGATCTGCTTCAGCTTGATTCTTTCACATTTTAGTCGTTAAGTTCAGGACTTACAACCGTTTAAGTGGGACCGTACTTTTTTTTTAAATTTTTATTTACTCTCAGGAGTTCTTGCCAGAAATCTGGCTGAGAGGAAGTCGCAAAGAAAAATTTTTTAATTTCGTTTTGTTGACGATGTCTGACCTGGGTGACCGGCAGTTACCTACTAATTAGGCGACTTCCTCAATAATCATTCAAATACTTATAATCAATATCCTGTTTCGATTTGAACTCATAACCATGCCCTTGCTATATTTGTAGTTATTTCGTGCAAAATATACTTGTGTCCTACTAATACGTATATATGTGTGTATGTTGGTCCAGCGGAATTTCGTTAACGTGAACTATGAAATTATTGAGTATTAATACCATTCTGGTACTAACTTACCAATACATTTCAAAATGCACATTTTATTCAACCGAGGACATAAGCAGGCTAATCAATTTAGCTGTTGCTGCTAAAAAATCACCCGGTGTTTCCTAATTTATATTTTACGATCGTACCTTCAGGCCTTATCCTCAAATTTGTAGTGGGTTTTATAATATTGTAAGAGTTACAGATTTTAAGAAAAGTAGGCGAGTGGTATGGAGTCTAGTCTCTGGACAGATTTCTAAGCCACCAATATGTAAAAAATCTGTAAGCTTTTACGAGATTTTGTTTCTGTATTAGCAGGGGCAGATGATGCTGTGCTATTCTAAAAAACAGTGTTATAAGAGGGGGTGCGGCCATTGTAAGAATTTTAAATTTTAAAAATGCAATTAAACAGAAAGACTGGGTTTTGAAATGTTTGGCCAGAGTTGCATTTTTGGTTGTTATTAGAAAAGAAATATGGTAGTTTCGTTCAGATGGCTGCCACGGCGTGGCCTCACGTCGTACCTCAGCTTCGATCGGGGGCTTTCAATTTTCCGGTGAACTTTGTTCGGAGTGTATGGGGGTCGCGTATCGCCGCAATAGCATAACGAGCCTAATGAATGGCCTTGAAATGCCTCAATGGCGTGGTTTGTTGGCGATAGCCTTTCCCTTTAACCGGCGTCGCCTAGGGAAAAGTAGTGTCAACGGTGTTCAAAAGTGCAGTTTCTGGGGCGGCCCATTGACGACCACGCGTTTCGGCTAATTGAAAAACAGCCATCAAACGCTTTGACGCAACCAAATCGATAGTGGCAGCATGAAGATGCCATGCCAATGTTGCACCATCCTTATTAAAACCCAAACATTGTGCACATCATGCCATTGAAGGAAGCGGGCACGCAAAAAAAAACGGCGTGGTATCATGGTGTGATAGCGTCTTATTATCCATTGACCAAAATGGTTGTGCCGTGTTTATTTTCATAGAAGTACGGTAGAAATCTAGAATTAATTTTGACACTCTGTTTCTATGAAAGGATTAGAAACAAACTGGCATTCTCTATTCAAAAATCTATCCACAATACAGTACAAATAAATAAAATTGTATTGTCTTCCCTATAAGACGAAGGACTCTAATTCATAGTTATAATTGAAACATGAGAGGATAATTTCTTAGAAAGCAAAGCCTCTTCGTCTCAATGAAAGCTACAATCCACAATCATTTCGATTGATTTTTTTTTTTTGCTATTTCTAGGCAAAAATGGGGAAAATCAACCAAGCCTTTTAAATCTAGGGACTTTCGTGCTTTAAGAATCTCTATTAATTTTCTCACTTGAATATCCTTTTTTTTTTAAATTTCAATACCAATTTTGGGTATCTTGCAATTTCTATGAAAACCTGAACAAAATTTATTTCATTTTCACTTCTTTATAAACCATGTGTGTGTGTGTGTGTCTTTGGCTATTCAAATGGGCATTAAAAATTTACAGAGTCATTATTTTCAACATCACAGATTGAAATAATATTTGCACAACACCTTTAAAGAACATTTTAAAAGGTTTCCTGATTTTGCACCCACTTCAACCGAAACAAAAAAAAATTAAGCACAAGGAATATAAAAATTATAAAGAAAACAACTAAGAACGAGCCAAATAGTAGCTCTTGAATGGAACAATGCAAACATCACAATACAACAACAATACAATTTGCACTTCATAAAATAAAAACAAAAAAAAATGAAAACAATAACCAGGCCAGCATTACCGGTTGGTTGTATCCTTTCTGCATTTCTAGTGCACAAAAAATATATAGAAACTCTCTTCATTCATTCATTCATTCACTCCTTTCTTCATTTGTACCTTTACTTCGTTCGAGTTGTTTTTGTTTTTGTTTTTGTTTTTTTCGTTCATCTTAAAAATTGCAGTCACTTAGAAATCGACATAGAAGTGCCATAAGAGGACTACTCGTTTGAGTTGAGTTCAGTTAAGTTTGTATAACAAAAGATTCAAAGGATAACAAAACAACAACAACAAAAACATGTCTAAGAAATATGAAATCCTTTTAAGAAAACCTAAACACACACACACATGCAAACACATACTCAAATATATATTTCAATACAAAAAAAAAAACAAACAAACACAATGACAAAAAAAAATATGTTGAAATAAAAACAACATGAAAAGAAGGTGACATAAAGTCAAACAAAACGGAAAGAAATATTATGGAACCCTTTCAAACAAACATCAACATCATGCTCGTCATCAGCACCATCAACAAAACATCATCATCATCATCATCATCATCGGTGGTAGCAACCACGTCCGCAGCAATAAAGGCAACATCATTCAAGTTTCCTTTTATTCAGGCCAAAAACAAAAGCCAACCGTAATACTGAGGGTAAGTTGACCATGAAGGTGATGACGGTAACTTAAATAGCAAATATTTTAACGCTCTCCTACCATTTCCATAAACTTGGCAACGATCATCATCGTCCTCATCCTCATATTATTAGCAAAACGTATTTTAGCAGGAGCCTTATAATAATTGCGAAAATTATATTTTTTGTCTAAACAGTGGGTGTATTATAAGAAGGGTGGGCACTGGGTTTTTCAACAGATAAAACGTTAATGAATTTTGATTTTTATTAGTCATAAGTGTAGATAACCAGGCCATCGTATTTCAGGCGAAGATTTTTGCTAATGAACAAGCTGCACATATAATTGCAACCCAGGAACCAATCTTCTTCGAACTTAATCATATGTGTGGGAGTCAGGCAACTGTGATCCAACCTCGACAAATTAGAGGGCGTTAGGAGTTCCATCGACTCTCTACATCAACTGAACAACCGTCTCTACTGGGTTCCGGGTCACTGTGGCATAAAAGGAAACGAAAATGCCATCGAACTGTCACGCAAGATATCGGAAATGTCTTAGAAAGAGACAAAAGAACGAGATATATTCACCCCTGCAACAATACTTTTTCAAATTGTAAAAAGAAGCAAGGAATCCAACAAACCCTAGATGATCGAACATACCTGCTTGCCGAATTTCGAACCAGCAGTTCGACAAAAAAAACGGTTTACACTCACAGGAATTCCAAGGGGACACTGCACTATCGGCAGTTTCGCCGACAACATCGGTCTGCCCATCACCGTCTCACCTACTGTAAAAGCAGTCCGAATGTTGAAGAAACGAAATCGGTATAAACATCTCCTATGTAAGTATCCTGCAATTCAGGAGAATTGTCATTGTGTTTTCGGGAACAGACCGTTTGAAGATCTGGGCATGGCAGCGCACGTATCACTAAGGAAACTGTCCAGTTTTGTCCTAATCTCGGAGTGGTTCAAGCCCACTACTGACGGATCATGACATATCGGGCCATATGGGCCACGGAGTGAACTTGCCTGTGAACGGGATATGCAAGCTGCCCGCTAACCTAACCTAACCAATTTTTTAAAACAACTCTCAGGGACAGATTCAATAACTTGACTAATAACGAACGAACTATTTAAATTAAATAAAAAATCTCTGTGTGCCTTTAATTCAATTTTATTGAGTGTTCTGTAAAGCTTAACAATGAGCTTCAATGAGGCTAAACGGCTATTTTATTATATTCAATGCATTGTTGTTGCCACCATTATTTTCTTCGCTGGATTTTATTCCTGGCAAAAGTATTGTAATAGCATGGTTCAGGGAATACAATGAAACTCCTTTCTTTCTCTTCTCCTTCTCTCTCTCTCTCTCTCTCTGTCTCTCTCTCACTCTCTTTCCGCCTGTATC
>QOCX01004852.1:0-13886 GCA_005959815.1 Sarcophaga bullata | reverse complement strand
CTTCATCAATTTATAACAAGAACCCAGCACTGGCACATGAGGTGAGAGGTGGTCCTACTCAGGGCAACAAGTGGTTTCAAAATCAGTCGAAGGTTGCCAATTGATCTACGAAAATCGAAATAGAGGAAGGAAGCACGGTCAACAGAGTTTAGGCCTAGTGCTGCCAATAAAGTTAAGCATCATTGCATAACGTACAAAAGCAACAAAGAGTTCTATCGTGTTCGTATTCATTTTGACTGAACTCGCGGCCTAATAGCGCATGCACCTGTGAGAACATAACGTACCGTTCACCTTACATTTTTTTAAAACTGACGTACGATATTGGTATGGTTAGCGGTTGGGTATGTATGCACTTATTGTAGGTGCACTGTGTTGTTCCTCTATACTTTGCTCTAAAAATGTGGACGATCACAGTGGCGGCATGAAGCTTATGTTAGCAGAGATCCGCGGACATCTTGATGTACAATTTGAAAACGGTAATCGGACATTCCTAAGACTCTTATGGCGCCTCTACCGAAGGGGGGGGTGGGGAAGTGTAAGTGTGTAAATGTCAATGGCTAGAGGCACGGATGATGATATTAAAGGGATTAAATTGGGATTTTGTTTTATGAACTCATGGCATTAGAAGGTAAAAATGTTTAAAAATTTTAAATTTTAAATAATTTTTAACAAAAACTGTGCCCAAGGCGAATTCATTCTATGAATTCGCCGTGGCTGTGTCCAAATAATGGAGTTTAATGGGTTTGAGGACTATTAGCAAGGCCCTATTGCCAAGGCCCAGAGACAAAAAAACTCCTGAGCTTGACAACATTTTCAATTAAAGTCTTCGCATGGGTTTCCTTTGCCTGACTTTTCATAAAAAAATTCAAATCGTAAAGAGAAACAAAATTTCGTTTTTTATTTGAAGAAAAACAAAAAATTATTTTCAAGCTTCAAAACATGCCAGGAGGATACGAATTGAAATTACAAGACTTGGCAAAAATTGCCCTCGGTAGTCCAGAGTTAACAAATGTTAATATTGCCGTGTTGCATAGTTTAATTGAGATTTTATTGAAGAAATTAAATTGCGCGAATGAAACAGTGTCGCTTGGCGAGTTCGATTCACGGCAGCTAGCAAAGATTCTAGAAAGATCGCAAATATCTCCATTGGCGTTTAATGATGAAAATGTGGAAATAATTTCGGAAAAGTTAGATCGCCTGGAGAAACTTGACAAGGGTGTTGCAAACATTGATGAAAAACTTGATAGGCATTTGGAGGAGATGAGAAGAAAAAGTAATCTTAAGGAAACCATTTTCGATTGGAAGGAATGGTCTAACTTTGGCTGTGAGGACTTGTGTACCACATGTGATCCGGAAAATGAAATGGCCTGCACACTGCTTAAGAATACAGATTTTCTTAAGAAGCTATTGAGACGTATTGCGGCACCCATGGTGGAACGTATGTTCCAGTTAGAGAAGAAAATTTCCAAATTAAATGTGGAATTCGATAGATATGCAAAGCGGGCCGAAGAAGAATCCTCTAAGAAACAATTGTTAGAAAGATGCCTTGCGGAAATCGAAGGTTTGACACAAAAAATTGAAGATCAAAAAGCACAATTTCTGTGTGCCATGGAAGAGATACAGGATATGTTAGATACCAAACTGGATAAGATACATATGCCGGCTTTAAAGAAATACATACGCGATAATTTCCTACACATCGATGAAGCCATTAATGCTTTACAGAATAAACGTCAGTGCCCCAGAGCAGCAGGCATTATCATGGAGAATATACGTTGCGCTTGTTGCGGTTCAAAGAATGTTTGCAGTGATGTTGGTGTCCAGCCAGCAGGCATGTTGCCCGATATTAATGCCAAGGTTAAAAAGAAGGAGAAAATTTGTAGGCCACGTAAACATATGGAAGTTCTAAGGGGCCCGGTTGATGTTAAAACTTTAAATCTGGGCGATCAGGTGAAAATAACAAGACGTCTTAAAATACGACACAGTGCAGCCCAGCATAAGATTCCGAAATGCAAAAAAGACGGTGAGGAATTCGAGCTTATGGAGGGTTTTGATGGCAATCTATATCGTAAGGGATGATGTGGACTTTAAGTTTTGTATTTGAAAATATTGAAAACGATTTGAATTTTTTATGTTTAATAAAGAAAAAATATATTTTGATACACGTCGTTACGGCATAGATATACAACATGTATGATGGTCTTATAGTTCTGTTGAGCCAACAGAAAAAATATTTTTTTTTTAATTAAATTCCTGTATTGTACGAGTGCTTATTGGCGATAACAGCAGAAACATTTCGAATTAAACTCAAGTATTTCTTCAAGTAATTCAAGATACAAATTAAAATTCGTCCAAGTAATAGAAGAGATTTTTTATTTTTTATTAAGACTGTAGCTAGCAGTTTGCCTTTGGCAGCCTGGCTTGCATACACAACATGTCGTATGTGTACGGTCTGGTCGTACGGTGGGATCATTTGAATATTCATGAGAAATAATTTCCAAGCTAATGCTGATTTGCATATCAAATACATAAAATGAACTCGTATAGAATAATTTAAGAAATTCAGTTCCTCTTTTTTCTGTCTTTCTTTCCTTTAACATCATCATCATCATCATCATCATCATCATATTCATTGGCATCATAATCGTTGTTTATTTTTTTTTTTTTTCTTGAAAATAATGAATTCAATGTCAATAAATTTTTGGATTAAAAAAGACGCTTAAAACACAACATAAACTGCTAAAAAAATTAATTCTCTCCCCAAAAAAAGAAAACCTAAATTCCTAAAGTGCGAAACATGAAACTTAAAATTCATCTTAAATTTAAGCACAAAGCCATAGCCATATAGAGTCCTACGCCTCCTATATACATATGCCTGCTTTTGGTCTTAAGTTTCCTTTCAAACCTCATTTGTTTAAAAGTCGAATTAATGTTCTTCTTCTTCCTCTTTCTTTAATCATAAAAGCTTTAAAATCCTTTTGTATTCCCGTTTACATTTAAAGGAACAAGCAGCAGCAGCAGCAGCAGCATTAGCAGCAGCGGAACTTTTCATATTGATTTGCTTTATTGGCTTGCTTTTGAAGACGAAAATTTACAAACAAAAAAATTATGTTTGCCTGCCAAGCTGACACTGACAGTCACTACAGAATTCGCATGAATCTGAAAAGTAAGAAACGTCAAGAAATGATAAAACTCATCATTATTGAGAGAAGATGCATTAAAAAAAATTGGAATTTTTTTTTCTTTTTCTTTCCTTTTTTCATTTGTCGCTCATCGTTGTTTTAAATGCTTGTGTGTCTTATTTATGATGCCATTAAATGCTTCTCTCCTCCAAATAATCACCATTTTCGAAATCATTAAAAATCGTCTCTTTTTTTTATGAATTTTTAAAAAGTTTCCTTAAACTGTCATTAACATTTAAATGAAAGCGTTAAAAATCGCTGGTTTTTTTCTTTCTTTCTCAAGTCATATTCGTAGACATTAAAAATATACGCGATAAAATTTTTATTTGCATTAAAAGGATTAAAAATGAATGACATGAGTATAGAAAAAGTCTCGTCTGATGTACAACAGTTTGTAGTAGAGACTGCTGCTAATACCTACAGAATTGGTCATTACAACTCTTCAGTCACAATGACGACCTAGCTTCTCTTATTACCCATATATTGTGTGTGTCCATAAGAGATGTAATCTGGAGTTTAAAATTGACTCCTAACGGCAGATTTTTAACAAACTTTTCAGGACAAAATTATTTACTCTCATCGATTTGGCCATTTGACTGATGAGAGAAAGTCGCCAGAACAATATTTCTTAGCTTCATGTTTCGTTATGTTGGAGATGTTGAGAGAACGGTTCTACCTACTAGACCACACCGACTTCTGTTGTTACAAAAATTAAATTTTTCTCAAAAAAGGTGGGAAAAAAATAAAGAAATAAAATTTCCATCTGCTGATTGATTAAAAATGAACGATTACACAGGCCCACGTTACGATTCACATATCGATAGTGACTTGTCTAAAGCTATGCTAATATCTAATGTACTAAACATTTTCCTCTTCTTGTTATCCAGTTAATGTCTGAATCTTTCTGGAAAGCTTAAAAGAATTGAATGCTACCGACATCCTTTTGTTCAGGCCACAGACAGACAAAAGACAAAAGTTGATAAGGAGAGATCACTTTTGTTCCGTTGTTCAACCGATAGTCTGTTATGTTATTGTTATGTGTTACTTTAACGACCATAACAAAGCGTTTCGTTTCATGATTCTCTAGTTGACTACTGTCATCTCCTTTAGACCACAATGATCTAGAAAACTAACAAGTCAAGTTGATTTCTAAAGTTGATTATGGGTTGTTTCTATCCCTTACAATGTGAACAGATTGAAATCTAATGCCTGTAAATACTGATCACTCTTTCTACCCTCTCAACACAACTTATGTTCCTACATACACACACACATAGATACATACATACATAAATAATTGATCATTAAAGCTATCCAGTCAGGATTATAGTCTAGCTTCTCATACCATCCATGTTGTGTGTGTTAATTTTATTCATGATTGGTTGGAGCTGCAGTTTTAAGTCGATTCCGAACTACAAATTTTTTCATACTCCATTCTGGCACCAGGTCAGACATTGCCAGTAGTACACACATTATTCACTGAAGGAATATAAGAGTGGTCGCTTAAATAATCTAGTATCCTCAACATAGTTCGGTCGTCAACCTAAGAAGAAAGTAGAGACATATTTTGGCCACATATGGCCATAGTAACACCACAGCATCCATTTCTGTTAACCGCAGAAATACTCATAGCTTCCTCTGAGTACTATAGAAGCATTGATAGACGCCGAAGTATTGTCTCCTTCTTCTTTGTAGCACTAGGCTTGTAAGCAACATATCAAGAACAATTGCCTCATTCTCCTTCTCGCCTCTACAGTTCCTGCCGGTCATTTGCTATTTCTCCAAGACCAATGCATATCGCAGATATGAGCGTGCTCCTTCAGTGTTTGCGCAATCTTTTCGTGTATTGTCAACAGAATATCAGATTAACACACTTTCTTAGTCTTAGCATTGACTTTAGCATTCTCTTTGCTCTTTATGTACTCTATGGACAAGGAAAATCAAGTCTTCCTTGGCGTATATGAAGACAGAGAGAGCTTACTAGACATATAGGAAGACACTCTAAACATAGCATAAAACAACACCTAGCATAAACAACACAGTCTACAGTTTCTGTTAGTAAATAAAATTGCCATGAAAAGTTTTTCATGTTGCATTGGGATCCGAAAAGGTAATTGCAGAAAATCCAATTCCATATTTGATAAGAATCATGGTCTGAAGGTATCAGTGAGCCATATTATTTCGAAAATGAGGTTAAAAGAACTGATAATTCAGATAACTATGGCTGTATGAAGCTGCCATAGTCTGGTAGACACAATGTTGACTTATTAGACGTAGGTCTGTGATTCAAATCTCAGCCCAGACATCTCAAACAAAACGAAATATTAAAAAATCTCTTCCACTCAGCAGTCTTCTATCCTTTGAAGTTGAATTTAAGCTGCAAGTCCCTCCACTCATGGATAAAATTAACATACACAACATGTGTGTTGTGAGAAGCTATATTGTAACCCTGACTGAAGGCTTGTAATGATCAATCAAGTAAGTAAGTATGTAGTTAACCTCCCATTCACTACAATATTATTCAACTGAGGAAATATAATCGCACAGTCTTCCATATTTTACTACAACGAGTGTCCCACTATTCTAGTGGATAACTTACTAATCTACTAGAGATTCTGATCAGTTGCACTTTGTTAGTGACAACATGACAAAAATGACAAAAAAAGAAGTCCCTTTCGCCCTAGTTTCCTCCTACCTTTACTCACTTCCAAGTACTCCAACACAACGTTTACCATGAATAGGAGCCATTCACTGAGTGTTACAAAAAACTATTGTAAATACGAGTGCCGCTCAATGCATTTGACTATTTGAAGCGAATGCATTGAAATTTATTTTGACATTCTAAGCTAAAAACTCTTGCGGTTTCAACCTCTCACTTTGATAATTACCGTATGGAGAAACGACCACCACCATTATTGATCGCGCCCCATTTGATTTCTTCAAGTGTAAAAATATTTTCTAACGGAAAACTATTTGCTTAAGAATGTGACAACAACATTGTGTAACAGGGCACAATGCGAAATTGATTTCGTATTTCGGATGTAGAACAAACAGAATCAGCAACAGAAACAAAGAAACAACGAATCAATGGTTTTCAGGTATGATGATTGGAATTTTGATTAACGCAAAAATCGAAAGGGTTCTCTGAGTGAATCAAACAACACGTGTTGGATTTTCAAAAATGTATGTGAGTGTGTCTCGATGTCTTTAGAAAAGTTTTCTTTTTTTTTTGTTTCTTTTTATTTCGTATTTGTGGTTGGGTTCCCTTAAGCCTTAAGAACGTTTATTCCCATTAACCACTTGTTGTTAGTTGTTGCTGCTGCTAATGCTGTTGCTGCTGGTATTAGCTTTAAGAGTAGCATTCTACGAGAGTAAGCCAGTAGACTTGGCTTTTTAAAAGAAGAAATAAAAATTCTCAAGCCTAATAAAAGGATATCCACACTCAGTGATCTTTTTTGTCATAAAAACTAAGCACTGAAGATCAGCCATCTATGGTAGCTACTCTGTTGCAATATGTTGCGTAAAATTTTTTGTTTGTTTGTTTTGTTGTCTTTATGTCTTTCAAATAAAAGAGAAAAAAAAGAGCAGAAAACAAATACGATTTCAAATTATTTAAAATATTTCAACGATTTTCATCCAATTAAGGTTTATTTTTGAGAGTGTTTCAGCCTGGCATTGTGGAACAACTATTTGGTCTGTTGTTGCTTGTGTTGCCTGTGTTGTTTGTTGTGTTGTTTCGGTAGCTTAATTAAGCTTTTTGAAAAACTCAAACGATACAAGCCGACAAATTCTTTTTTCTTTTTTCTTACAATTTTACTTGCAGCAGCTTAATGGGTTTCGATTTTTTCTGTTGAAATAATTTACAAAATATCCCAAAGCAATGATAAATTCTCTAATAGATGCGTAAGTAGTAAAGAGAAACAATTTTTATGAGAAGAACAGGAGGAAAATTTATTTCAAGAGGATGGGTGTTTACACTGGCCATAAAGTGGGGCTTTACTCCTTGGCAGTAGTGAAAGAGTCTATTTTCGTTATCATTTTGTTCTTATCAAAATGGCAAAAGTTGGTTAAAAGGCCAAAGCATGTACAGCTTGTCGTCGTAGTATAGTCTTATTTGACACGAGGAGGTAATTCAAAACCAAGGTAAGAAATTTTGAAAAAATATTTCATTCTATGGCTGCTCGATTCAGCACTCTTCTGGCAATAGCTCTGAGAGCAAATACAATTGCTTTAAAATATTTCGGAGTAGACTATACTGAAGACTGCACCTCTCATGGATAGATAATCACGTACAACATGAGTGATGTGAGAAGGTCAGTCGTAAGCCTGATTGAAGGATTGTAATGACCAATTACGTATGTTTGCTTAACTGGCCATTAATAATCCGATTAACAGATTTCCTTCAAGGCGGCTCTGCTTCTTGTGCGCCTTCCCCAGTTGGTCACACCAATCGATGACAGAGCTTTCTCGATCTGGTCCTTACAACGCAAATAAGGTCATCCTCTTCGCCGACTTACCAAAATCTCTGCATCAAATATTCATTTCGAAGGAGCATCCTACTCCATTCGACAACATGGCCAAGCCGGCGCCGCCGCTGAACGTCCATGTAGGTGAAGAGCTCATACAGCCCACTGTTGAATCGGATGCGGAAATTATCGCCAACTCGCACTGGTTCGAAGATCTTGCGTAGGACTTTTCTCTCGCTGGATGAGTGGTTAATAGAGTCCATGCGTCTGCTCTATATAGAAGCAGATATTAGGAGAGATAAGCGTCTTGTGGAGTATTAGTTTTGTCATACAAGAGAGGTCTTTGATACCCAATTGCCTATTGAGATCATAATAAAACCTGTTGGCAAGAGTGATCCTGAGCTTGATCACCAGACTGACATCGTTTTTGGTGGTATCGACTGAGCCAAGATAAATAAGTTCCATGAGTACATCGCAAGTATAGTTTCCGGCTGTAGTCTGAAATCCAATACGCCATATGCCCCTACTTGTCGATAACATATACTTCGTTTTGCCCTCATTTACTGTCACACCCATCTAAATAGACTCTCATTCGATATGACTAAAGGCGGCAGTAACAACTGGCCTGGTACACTCTATAATGTCAATGTCGTCAGTATACGGAAGTAACTGAACGCTTGCTTGGCTTGAAAAATTATGCCATTTCAATGCACTCCCACATTCCGTAGAACACTGTCCATGACTAAGTGGAAGAGTTCTCATGATAAGGAATCGCCTTGTCTAAAACCTCGCACGATAACAAAAGTTTCAGAGAAGTCCATTCCTATCTTCACGGAGCTGTATGTATGAATATATTTATTGAAGTTCTGCCAGTGTAGTTAACCTCGGAAGTCCATCAGCTAATCAAATTGGTTAGTTTTCATATTTTTACAAGCAAAAGTACTTTTTAGGTGGCTACATCTCTAAATAGCTGGCTGGCAAATCTTCTTAACTTCCTCCTTAACCGCTTTACAGAGATTAGACTGCCTCTGGTAACAAGAAGCACATGAATATTCAACTTGGAGTATGCTTTACTATCGATGAAATAGGTTTGATTGCTATTTTATGCTAAAGTACTTTGTACTTTAGTTCTAGCATAGTAAATTGGGTGGATTTCACCCGCTTGCTGTACTTACTTCATTGGCCATTACAACCCTTTAGTCAGGATTACAACCTTGCTTCTCACACAAGTCACTTTATGTGCGTTAATCTGAGCTCATGTCTAATCTCATGCCCACTACGTATTACAGTCTTCCTGTATATTGAAATAAACGCATCCCAAAGTACCATAACAATCCGTGTTAAACCATAACAAATTTTGGGAAAATGCACTACAAATTCAAAACGAAATTAATTTTCCAATCATAATTCACATCATTTACCACAGTCTTGTTAAGGGAAAATAATTTTTTAATTAAAAGAAATGATGAACAACAACCACAACAACAACAACAAGAAATAATTACAATGTTCACACCAAGTTAAAAAGCCTCATTTACCTTTATAAACAACAATAATCATTAATTTTGCCCCCCTCACTGTTTAAATTTCGAACACATGATCATCAATCATTTGAAAATTAAGAAAAAAAAAATTTGAAATTTTTAGCATCATCTTAGCAGGGTTTTTGGAAATTTATTTGAAATTTATAGACTCTTCTGGGTTTGAAAATGGAAGGCGAGTCCATTTAATTCATAGACCATCATAAATTCCCGTTTTTTTTTTTATTTGTTGGAGTGTTAAAAACATCAGACCTACTGTGCGCGACATAATTCTTGTTAGATTTGGTCTACAGAAACCAAGAAAACAGCGAAAAAAACAACAAAAAACAACAAAACCTTTTGAAAGTCGAATTAATTATTTTTGAGTGTGTCTCTTATATTGGAGAACCTTTTTCTAAAAAGGTTCAAAAAAAAAAAACCTAAAAAAAACTAAAATACATGACCGCACCTATTCAATGATTTCATTTCATTTCATTTCATTTCATTTTTATGGATCTTTAAATTTGTAATTCTTTCGTTTTCTTTTTTTTTTCTTTCTTTCTCTCTTTCTTTCTTTTATGAGGCAATAGTTTCTTAACAAATAATATTTTATTATTCCGGGATTTCTTGTGGTAAATTAATTAATCATCTTAATTAAGAAGGTTGTAGTGTTGTTTGAAGTGTTTGTTGCAATCGAACATATGAATGAACGACTGAATGAATCTCCATCATGTATTGCCTGTTTTCTGATATTTTTCTGTTTAAGAACATACGCCACTATCACTAATGAGAGAATATATTTGATTAACGTTGATTTTTGTAACATATTAAATAATGAATACTTTCCCGAAATTGTTCACCAGCCCTCGTATCTACGACACAGTTTTATGTTGTAATAAGTAATGAAAAAAATTGGTAAGAATAAACGCTTTAACAAGTAGCCGCCATAGTCTAATAAGTATTGGCTTATTGGATGACAGCCCGTAGTTCACATCCTAGCTCAGAAATCCCGAACCTAAAGGAAAATGAAAAAATATCTCCTTCGGCTACTTCCGCTCAGCAGTCTTCTGGTAAAATCTCTAGCAAAATTACCATGAAAAGTTTCGCTAAGAATTTGTTGTTCAAAGTTGGCTAGAAACTGTAGGTCTCTCTCACTCATGCACAAAATTAGCACACATAACATGGGTGATGGAAGAAGCTAGGTCGTGATCCTGACTAAAAGGTTGTAGTGAACTAAAGCTTTAAAATTATACTGTGGGGGATATAAATTATGGTAGCCTTACCTAGATTTTATCTACTTCAGCTAGTCCTAATATACTGATATTGTCGGACAGACAGTTCTCCCACTTCTTGTATTATTCTGTTCGTAAGACCATGCCTTAAAAACTGTATTGCGGACTTACTATCCAAAAGGGGTTGGCCATAATTAGGGCCTAATAACTCGGGGATGAATTCCTTTGTTTGGCTAACTCATCCTCGTATAAAAGAAACCAACTTTGATCCTTCTAACAGAGGAGTACACGTTTTGGCTCCATCCACATAAAATTCAACTCATGCAGCAATAAAAGCCTCTTCATTCACAGTAACGTAGATATACTGATTGGAATTGCAGCAACGAGGTTTCAATACTGATTTCTGAAACAAAGTTTTGTTCAGCGTTCAATTTTATTTCTCACTCGGTGATTACGTTTCCAAGCACACTTGCCGCATATGGTGTTCGAAGAAGTAATTGTAGAAAATCCGTTTCCATATGGAAAGAGCTGCTATTTGAAGAGAATAATGGTCTTGAGGTATCATTGGGCCACATTTTTTTTTATCGAAAATGAGTTTGAAAGATCTGTTAATTCAAAGCACTATGGCTGTATGAAGTTGCCATAGTCTATGTTAACTTATTAGGCATGAGGACGTGGTTCAAACACGACCCCAAACGTTTAGAAAAAAAGAAAAATTAAAAAATATTTCTCCTACGACTTCCTTTCAGCTGATTTCTGGCAAAATCTCTAATAGTAAATAAAATTTCCATGAGAAGTTTCTCAAAAATCTGTCGTTCAAAGTCGACTGTAGGTTCCGCCTTTCATTTTTAAACTTAAAACACACAACATGAGTGGTATGAGCAGCTAATTTGTAATTCTAACTAAAGGGTTGTAATAACCAATGAAATAAGTAGGTGGTATGGCCATCTTGTATACAAACCGATATTCTTGGCCTGTAATTCTGAACAAAACAATGTCATAAGCAATACAATACGACCGATTTTGGTTTGATTAAATGACAAATCAATTCATATCTAACCTGCATAATTGGTTATTGCAACCCTTTAGACAGGTTAAATGTCCAGACAGTAGAATTTCACATTTTGAAGAGATCAAAGCCGTTAAACTTTAGTTGTAAGGCTATACTCTGGGGATACTTTAACTTTAAAACATTTGAGAAACAACATTTGACAAGTTAGCTCCGTGATACACGCCGAAATGTAGAAAAAACTGAACCTAGTGGATCTACTGTTGCAACTAATCCAGAGAGGCGATTGTTCAAATGACATTGTATATCATCCTTAACGGAAAGGTTTAAGCATTGGCATGAAATAAAAATTTCTAGGCTTTGGAAGTGTTTTCCTGTACTTTACTTTTGAAACCGAAATTTGGGCTTTAAACTTGGCTTAGGGTTTTAAAAACCTGCTTTAGGGCTTCAAAACGTTCGACCATGCCCATCTCTAATTTCCCTATCGCTTAATTTTGAAATAATAAATGATGATGCTTAAGTGTCATTGGAATTATTTTGATTGGCATTTTTTTTTTCTTCAATTTATTTTGAAATTAATTTTAAAGACTTACGCATGTACATACATACGTACCAGCCGATTTCATATTTAATTTTAAAGTAAATAAATTATACAAGGAGTGTTTATGTTCTCTTCTTTTCTTTTTCAATTTGAAAAAATCAGAATTCCATAAATAAAGTCATTAATTTGAAACAGCGAGAGAGCCACAGACGGAATTTTATTAAAGAATTTCAAAGGTCTACGCATTGGATTCGAATACAATTATGTTTAGAGATCGTAAAGACTACTGCACTAATTAGTTTGAATTCAAAGAATTAGGCTACAATAAGAAATATTGTCATTAATTACAAATCGTAAAAGAAATCGTAACAATTTTCAATGCAATATTGAACTGTCATCAGTTTTTCAAAATTCTTTAAAGATTTTTCTCACATGAAAATTCTTATGAAATTTCGCAAATAATTTTAAAATGTAAACACATACTGATGGCAAGTATTGTTCTTTTTCTTAATTTTTGACAAATGAAATGTCAATTTTTATTTAAAACTTGCTTTAAAATAACGACAACAACAAACCATTTTGCTTTCACTTGAATATCGCTTATGATTGCTCTCAATTCGCTTAATAAATTGCTGCTGCTGCTGCTGCTGCTGCTGCTGCTGCTGCTGCATGCAATATACTCGTATTTTCAATTTCCTTCAATTCAATTGCCTTCAAACGACAAAATTCGTTCAATGCTTGGTCCAGTATCGTATGTCGTATCGTTTGTAAGTATGTCGCATCGTCCAATTGCATGATGCCGATGATGATGATGATGATGATGATTATTTTTAATAAAATATGCGTAAAATATGCTTTGATGAGTTTCATTAATTGAAAATGCTCATAAAAAAGTAGTTTAAGTATTGGCACAATTCCTATCAAGAGTGCTTTTCTTTTCCTCTTTCCTTCATCTTGTTTTTGTTTTTTTTTCTTTTTTAAAATACGATCGCAACTGACTGACATTTTCAACGTTTTCATCTTTCAATAATAACAACAACAAGAACCACAAAGCATATAGAAATTAACGCAAATATTTATCAGATGAACAACGAGCCATCAGTGCGAAAGCAATTGCGAACTCATAAAATGCGAAAATAGATGATTTGTATACTCGGGTAAAAATGAAGTGGAAGTATGCAACAAGTATGAAGAGATTTTCCAAAGTAAACGGAAAATTTAAGTCATAAAGTGGATAATATATGCAGCTACAATCGAATTTTTTATAAATACTCGGCTTAAACTTGATTATCCGAAAATCTGGGGATATTTAAGAGCAAATTTCAGAGTCAGTAGTAGTAGTAGTAGTCACCGTAGTCTAGTTGAAGGCTCAAAAGACGCGAGACCCAAAACGAAATATGAAAAATATTTCGGTTACTTCCCCTCAGCGGACTTCTAGAAACAAACCCTGAGACCAAACCCAAGTAGGTAGTCTAGTAGGTAGTCTACTAGGTAGTCTAGTAGGTAGTCTAGTAGATAGTCTAGTAGGTAGTCTAGTAGGTAGTCTAGCCATGTAGTTTAGTATAGGTAGTCTAGTAGGTAGTCTAGTTAGGTCAGTTAGTAGTAGTCTAGTAGGTAGTCTAGTACGGTTATCTAGTAGGTAGTCTAAGTTAGTAGTCTAGTAGGTAGTATAGTAGGTAGTCTTAGAGGTAGTCTAGTAGGTAGGTCTGAGTAGGTAGTCTAGCTAGTGTCTAGTAGGTAGTCTTTTAAGGATATGGTAATCTAGCAGCGTGCCTAGCATAGGTAGTCTAGTAGATAGTCTAGTAGGTAGTAGCATAGATAGTCTAGTAGTAGTGCTAAGTAAGACTAGTCTTAGTAGTTTTTTTTGTCTTAGGATATTTTATCTACAACATAAAAACTGAGTCTGAGTTTACGGAGATCTTCTCTCCTCTCTTTT
>QOCX01004851.1:0-13781 GCA_005959815.1 Sarcophaga bullata | reverse complement strand
TCGTTCCTTTTCTTCCGTCGGGCGTGAGCACAAATTAGGCTGATTTTGTAGAATTTTGCCCTGATGCGGATTGTGGCTATTCTTTCGGTTCACAGGTGTGAACCCAGAGACAAGATGGCGAAGTCTCTTACTAACCACAAATCCGCATCCGAATTCGTGCTTATCAACATGGCAGCTGTACTACACATCGCAGGATGCTAGCCTTTGCATCCTTGTCCTGTCCATCGCAATTTCCTGTATTGGCAGTGATGTCCGTCTTACATTTCATGAGGCGCATCCGCCAACTGGGCGGAAGCGCCTACCCTGTGAAGGCTGCGGACGTTCCACGTGCCTATTCTTAAATCGTATCCATTAAGACGTTTGCCGTGGTCGTCAACTTTAGGGGGATCCTTTTAGAGGCTTGCATTTTGGTCTTCACTGGATGAAATTTTTACATGGTGGGTTCCAAGCCCTACGCACAACCCAAATTTAACGTCCAGGGGATTGGACTTCGCTGCACGCATTAGTTAACATCTAGCGGGTGCTAGAATGCCATCCAGGAGGGGCCACGAGGAGGCTGCGTGTCAACTTGAATGCAGCAAGACAAGGATCGCCCTGGTGGTCGCCACGTTTACCACAGCCAGAAACTTTACCTTGTTTGCATGCAAACCATCCCATCTGTATCACTACAGCGTTTTTAAATTCATTTCAACGATTTTATATTTGTTTAAAGGTACTTATTAAAAGTTTTATATACCATTCCGTAAGCAAAAAAACTCAATTTAATTTGTGTTTGTTGAGGAAAACACAAACAAAAAATTTAATGCTGTTGTTTATATTTTCCATATAAGTAGACAAGTAAGTGGAATCGTTTATCCTACAGAAATAGGTTAGTTATTTCGGAAACCATATTTCTACCAATGATAAAACGTTTTTATCTTCTCTAGTAAAAGTAAAATGTAAACTGAAATACTTTTCGAACGCTTTAATTAGTTAAAAATGGATAACTATATTTTTCTAATTTAAAATAAAAATAATCTCTATCTACATAATGCAATAGTGAAATAGTGTTTATTTTTATTTTAAATTATAAAAGATAATAATGAAATAAATTATAATTTAGGTTTCATTTAAATATGTCATGTTTTATTTAAAGAGAATTCCACATACAGACAAATATAACATGTGTACAAAATTTAAATTCTGTTTATAATTTCAATTTCCAGTTTTGGTGGTTTTTAATATCGACATGTTGTTAACACTGCTAAACAGATGTCACGTAAAAATGTAAAAAAATTCTATTTTTTACAGTTTCTTACGTTCCGGTTGCGTTACATTACATTTCTATAACCATTCGTATTGCTTTATACATAACAAAAACAATCAGCTGTTTCTTACTGACGCGGTTACATTCCGTTACGGCAGAGTAACTGAGGGTTGAGCCTTAAGTCTTGTAAAGCATACACTTGTAATATTATTGTGCATTGTTTTTGTTATATTAGACGGTGGTACAATATGTTAAATAAAATCTAAATTCTTTTAAAAACATTGTGTACTATAATTCTTTCCCACCAAACCCCAACATTGAATTGAATTCAGCTGTTCTGATCTATAAAAGCTGAATTGAATTCAGCTGTTGTGATCTATAACAGCTGAATTCAATTCAATGCTGTGTGTGTATATATAATAAGATGCACTAATATGGTGTTTTGCTTTTCTATGTATGGAGTTACTTTATTAAGAACGTCAAAAGTTGCGTCATCCAAACCAAGAAAATTCCGAAAATCATCAGGCTCACAATCCTGCAACTCCTTTAAAAGATTTCTTCCATGTTTTTTAAATTTATTTGCTAAAATAATGGCTAGACAAGCCTCTCCGTCCTCACTCTTATCACTAAAAATTGTCTTTATAAATTCTGTTCACTTTTTCATGCTATATGTATATTATGTATGTTAGAAGCTAAATATAACACGATCAACATAAGACATATTGCTCATAAGAAGTTTTTCTTGTAGAAAGTTATGAATATTACCAATATTTTTAATATCTTTAACGAAAAAGTCAAAAAATTAATCGAACTGTTAGCAATTTCCCTTCACACTGAAAAAAAGTTCGTTGTGAAAATTTAAATAAAAAAAAAAATATAACACGATGTATACTCATAACTTTTTGTTCCAGGAATTTGTAAATATGCCTCTCAATTGGTTAAGCAATAAGTTTCGATGAAAGATGTGACAAATACATCATTCCAAATCACGTTTCCCCAATAAAACGGTTCATCTCCCTTAAGCTACGACCCGTTTTATGGCCAAAACTATTTTATTATTCTACCAAAATACCATCAACTTCTACTAAAGTATTCAAAGCGTTCAACCCATATTCTCCATCAACATTAGTATTCAACACTCAATCTATTGAAAAACTACACACATTCCTCTATTCTAATCATCTAACAACATCAATCACCCAACAGACAATATTTATATATAAACCTACATACATGTATAATTCATGTGCTTTGTATCACAAAATAACTTTTTGATAGTTCCTTTTTATTAAAAAACTTATTGATTCTAATCCTAGAATATGAAACAATTTTTTTTTAATATTTGTAGCCCTTAAAAGAACTTTTGATATAAAAAGCTATAAACCATCTGATTTGATATACATCAACAAACGTTTGCTTTAAAAATACCTATTGGATTGTTAACAAATGATTTTTTATTTATTAATAGTATTTATAAGATTTTTACATTACATTTTATAAAATATTTAAAACAATCATTAATTCAATTAATTTAACTTAAAGCTTTAATTTAATTCACATTGGTATTTCTAATAAAATTTACAACTTTTTTTTTAAAATGATAATATTAAATACTTATACTTAATTATTTTTACTAAATGGGATAATTTCTAAGTCCATTGTAAAATAGCGAACGTTGTATAACATTAGTATCAGATCGTTGTAATCCCAAATACATTATTATTCCGTAGATTATAAGATTGAGAATCGCCAACATATTGTAGTTGCTCTATTAGATAGTCAGGTGCATTGTCCATTTCTATTTTTTCGATGAAGGTCAGTGTAGTTAATTCTATTCTTTGATGAATGTTCATCCATTTTAAAGTATCCAACATATATCGTCTGGAAGTAAAACGATTGCATTTTAAAATAGTACGCATTGCATTGTTTTCTAATTTTTGTAATCTGTTTATTTGTGCATCTGCAGAACTTATATAATATATTTGATGGTATTGTATATATTTATTGATGTTATTTTTTGAAAGTTTATTTCTAATACGTTTAAAAAATTCTATTTTCCTACCAATTTTTTACATATATATTGAAAGTCCCAGATATTTTATTTTATTTACTTTCTCAAGTATTACATGATTTGCTTTAAAAGTTATATTGTTGTTCACATTGATTTATTTATTTTGTTATTTCAAGCCCTTACAGACTATTACAATGCATATCGTTACAACTATTTCCACACAAAAAACATGTTAAAGAAAAGAAAAACAAACAATGAAGATTATTAATTGAATGAGTTTAATTGTAATATTATATATTTTTTTGATGGATTAAAAGTTTTTGTTAAAATCTATATGAAGGTAAAGATTATTAAAATCATTACCTTCTACGAAATGGATCCAAGTTCGCGTAGTTAGTTGCGTAATAAATTATATTTATGAATATTGGATCATATAGCATTTCCTTATTTATATTTATATTTATATTTATATTTATATTTATATTTATATTTATATTTATATTTATATTTATATTCATATATTTATATTTATATTTATATTTATATTTATATTTATATTTATAATTTATATTTATATTTATATTTATATTTATTTCTATATTATATTTATATTTATATTTATATTTATATTTATATTTATATTTATATTTATATTTATATTTATATTATATTTATATTTATATTTATATTTATATTTATTTTTATTTATATTTAATATTTATATTTATATTTATATTTATATTTATATTTATATTTATATTTATATTTATATTTATAATTTATATTTATATTTATATTTATATTTATATTTATATTTATATTTTATTTATATTTATATTTATATTTATTTTATATTTATATTTATTATTTATATTATATTTAATTTATATTATATTTATATTTATATTATATTTATATTTATATTTATATTTATATTTAGTATTTATATTTATATTTATATTTATATTTATATTTATATTTATATTATATTTATATTTATGTTAATATTTATATTTTATTTAATATTTATTATATTATATTTATATTTATATTATATTTATATTTATATTTATATTTTATTTTATATTTATATTATATTTATTTTATATTTATTTATATTTATATTTATATTTATATTTATATTTATATTATATTTATATTTATATTTATATTTATATTTATTTATATTATATTTATATTATATTTATATTTATATTTATATTTTATATTTATATATATATTTATATTTATATTTATATTTATATATTTATTTTATATTTATATTTATTATATTATATTTATATTTATATTTATATTTATATTTATATTTATATTATATTTATATTTATAATTTATATATATTTATTTATATTTATATTTATATTTTATATTTATATTATATTTATAGATATTTATGATTTATATATTTATATTATATTTATATTTATATTTATATTTATATTTATATTTATATTTATATATTTATATTTATATTTATATTTATATTTATATTTATATTTATATTTATATTTATATTTATATTTATATTATATATTTATATTATATTTATATTTTATATATATTTATATTTATATTTATTTTATTTATATTTATATTTATTTTATATTTATATTTATATTTATATTATATTTATATTTATATTTATATTATATTTATATTTATATTTATATTTATATTTATATTTATATTTATATTTATATTTATATTTAATTTATATTTATTTTTATATTTTATTTATATTTATATTTATAATTTATATTTATATTTATATTTATATTATTATTTATATTTATATTTATATTTATATTTATATTTATATTTATATTTAATATTATATTTATATTTATATTTATATTTATATTTATATTTATATTTATATTTATATTTATTATATTTATTATTTATATTTATTTATAATTTATATTTATATTTATATTTAATATTTATATTTTATTTATATTTATATTTATATTTAATTAATATTTATATTTATATTTATATTCTATTTTATTATTTATATTATATTTATTTTATATTTATATTTATTATATTATATTTTATACTTTATGATTTATATTTATATTTATATTTATATTTATATTTATATATATCTAATTTATATAATTATGATTTATTATTTTATATTATATTTATATTTTATTTATTATTTTTTTATTTTATATTTATATTTATTATTTATATATTATATTTATTCTATATTTAATTTATATTATTATTTATATTTTATATATATATTTATTTATATTTATATTTATATTTTATATTTTTAATATATATTTATATTTATTTTATATTTTATTTATATTTATATTTAATATTTATATTCTATTATATTTTATTATATTTTTTATATTATTATTTTTATTAATTTATATTTATATTTATATTTATATTATATTATATTTATTATTTTATATTTATTATTTATATTTTATTTATATTATATTTATATTTATATTTATATTATATTTATATTTTTATATTTAATTTATTTATACTTTATATTATATTTATATTATATTATAATTTATATTTTATTTTATAATATTTATATTTATATTTATATTATATTTATATTTATTTATATTTATATTTATATTTTATTTATATTTTATATTTATATTTTAATTATTTATTATTTATATTTATATTTATATTATATATATTTTATTATTTATATTATTTTATATTTATTAATTTATATTATATTTATATTTATATTTATATTTATATTTATTTATATTTATATTTATATTTATTTATTATATACTAATATTTTAATATTATATTTATATTTATATTTATATTTATATTTATATTTATATTTATATTTATATTTATTATTTATATTTATATTTATATTTTAATATTATATTTATATTATTTTATATTTAATTATTTTATATTTATATTTATTTTATATTTATATTTTATTTATATATATTTATAATTTATATTTATATTTATTATTTTACTATTTATATTTATATTATATATATATATTATATTATATTTATATTTATATTTATATTTACTATTTATATTTATTTATATATATTTATATTTATATTTATATATATTTATATTTATATTTATTATTTATTATTATTATAATATTTATATTTATATTTATATATTTATATTATATTTATATTTAATTATATTTATATTATATTTATATATTTATTTATATTTATATTTAATTTATATTTATATTATATTATATTTTAATATTTATATTATATTTATTTTATATTTTATTATATATTTATATATTTTATATTATATGTATATTATTAATTTTTTTTTTTTTATATTATTTTTTTTATTTTTTTATATTTATATATTATATTTATATTTATATTTTATTTATATTTTATATTTATATATATTATATTTATATTATATATCATTTTTTTATTATTTATATTTATTTCTATATTTTATATTTATATTTATATTTATATTAATTATATATTTATTTTATTTTATATATATATTTATATTTATATTTATTTTATATTTATATTATATATTTATATTATATTTTATATTTATATTTTATTTATATTTATATTTATTTATATATTTTATTAATATTTTATTTATATTATATTTATATTTATATTTAATTTATATTTATGATTTATTTTATATTTATATTTATATTTATATTATATTTATATTTATATTATATTTTTATTTTATATTTATATTTATATTTATATTTATATTTATATTTATATTTATATTTATATTTATATTTATAGCCACTATAGCGTAAGTTTTCGACCTTTACCTGACCAAATTTGACCTTTAGGTAAAAACGGGAAACTTCTATTTCATACAGCGTCGCTGCACTAATTTCGCGTCTAATTTTCCTTCGACTTTTATATCTGTCCCTAGCATTTTTGGCCCTATTTGAAACGTTCCCAAATATACTTTTCTTGGCTTTTATGTATTCATGAAGTGGCTTGCATATTCTTAAATTTGGGACGTCTTCCTTCTCTGCTTCCTTTCTGTGGTGGTTCACTAAAATTTGTATTTTCCTCTCAGGTTGTGTTATGGATTGCACCGGGCTTAAGTCTGAGTCGAGCGGGTCTCTCTAGTTTGAGGCTGGCTGAGCGAACTGTTTCCCTGGCATTTTGGGGATGAAATGCATGCAACCAAGGTAAAGTTTCTGACTGTGGCCAACGTGGCGACCACCAGGACGATCCTTGTCTTGCTGTATTCAAGTTGACACGCAGCCTTCTCAGCCACTCCTGAATGGTATTCTAGCACCCGCTAGATGATAACTAATGCGTGCAGCGAAGTTCAATCGCCTGGACGTTAAATTTGGGTTGTGCGTGGGGCTTGGGACCCAGTACGTAAAAACAATAATCCAATGAAAACCACAACAAAAGCCTCTAGAAAGATCCGCACACAAGTTGACGACCACGGCAAACGTTTAAAGGACAACGATTTAGGAATAGGCACATGGAACGTCCGCACCAATCACAGGGTAGGCGCTTCCGCCCAGCTGGCGGATGCCCTCATGAAATGTAGGACGGACATCACTGCCATACAGGAAATGCGATAGATGATAGGACAGGAACGCAAAAGGGTGGCATCATGCGATGTGTATTACAGCTGACATGTTGATAAGCACGAATTCAGATGCGGACTTGTGGTTAATGAAAGACTTCCCCACCTTGTCTCTGGCTTCACGTCTGTGAACGAAAGAATAGCCGCAATCCGCTTCAGGGCAAAATTCTACAACATCAGCCTTATTTGTGCTCACGCCCCGACGGAAGGAAATGGCGATGTGGTTAAAGATCGAGTAACACCATTAGAAAATTTCCCGCTATCGAAATTATATTCTATTCGAACGCAATTTCGATCACGACTACGAGAATTAGTCCCCAGAATAAGCAAAAAATCATCTATTTCAAGGTAGACAAATTTACCAAATCATCATGAAAAAAATTAAGAAAATTAATATGTGAAGAAAATGATAGATAAAACAATTAAAAATAATTTTTATATTTTGATTAATCGCTTAGTTAATATTTGTGATCTGCACTTATATCTTTACATTACACATAGAGTTTGGAACATATATATTTGTTAATTATAAAATTGATAGTGCGTATAGTTATTAGTTTGTTGAATTGATTACTGTTTCACACATTTTTGTATACAAGCTAATATTAGATAAGATTAAAACAAAGGAGTAAAATATTAATAAATATATTCAAAATCAGTCAATTCTCATATAATACAGGGATGGAAAAAATATAGAAACCGAACGATTTTATTTAAAGTTACATGATAGTCATTACATATAAAAATGACAGCATTTAGAGAATAATATTGTTTGTACCATAATTATTGCTATTTAACAATTAATGCCATTACCAATTAAAAACACATAGCTAAGTCGCTTAAAATAGAGAAAAAATAATCTAAATCACTCCGTCATAATACTACGTTATGATATTTAAAATTTGTATAGCAATTTAAATAATTACCAGAGAAAAACTTTTGCGAATAACTTATTAAACACCACTTCTCTATTTTCTATTTTTTAGAGATTCATTTGTTAGTCAAAGTTCTAAAAATTTTCTTTAAACATCGTTTAAATTACAACAACAGAAATTAGAGGATGTATTTGGTATCAGATTCCACTTTTTAATTCTTTAAACTGAGATTAGATCAACGATGCCTATTAGTCTGCATATCCATACCAAACGTAACATTCTCTTATAATGAAGAACGTATGCTGCAAACAACTAGTTCAATTTTACATATTTATAACAGCGATTTTTTCAAAGCCACAGCAGTTCTTAACTCTTAAAAAGTATTACCGTATACAAAGGTAAACACATTTCGCATAAATATTGAGCAATCTGCAAAAAAAATTACCATATACATACATATGTATACTAGCACGTAGGGGTAATAGCGAACCTATGTACTTCTGCGTACTACTACTTATATTACATTACAAAAGGAATGATTATAATAATATGCTATTCCTTTCAGTTAACTTCTGCACTTAATTTTGTCATATTATATTAAAAATAAAGTTTGTGGGTTGCACAATGGTGTATCGCAGTGGTATTTCGATTATTAGTAAAAGTTGTAAGCGCAAACTGTGGTGGTAAACGTTTGTGTAATTCAATAAAAATATTTTTCAGAATAAAATACCATCAAATGTGACTTCATACGCATATTTACTTAATATGAAGGATCAGACACTGCCACGAAAGAATAATTCATGAGAGCGAGGCAATTGTTAAAAAGTAAGCTGCATCGTTTTTAGTCTTCGATCAAAAAAATTACGGAAATAAAAAGTAAAATATGTCCAGTAGACCTATTCGCACATTGGTTTTCATGGAAACACACATGTTCCTCAAGAAAAAACCAAGAATTTAATCGTCGATGAAAATTTGATGATAGATTTCTTGGCACCGGAGTTTACCTCGGAATAAATTGGAGTCATATTGCGTTCAGCTCATTACTCTGAACTGGATTTTTCCGTGTGATAACAACACAAAACATAAGCCAAAATTAATAAAGAATTGTTCCTCGAATGAAAAATATAAATTATGACTGAAAATTATAAATACCTTATTGACCTACTTAAAGTCGCGATCTCAATCCCATTGTATTCATTCGTTTTATTTATTCACTTTATTGCAAATGCGTTTTGTTGTAGATTAATAGATCTGTTATTTCGATGCCCAGTTTGAACTGCGAGAAACAAAATTATCACAAATACAAACTTTCATAATTTGTGAATTTATTTCTGATGTTTGTCTGATTGTTTTTCATCGATATAAGATGTAAGACATTTAATATTATAAAAAATCGTTCAAGAGCAAATTATTTTTAGAATTAAATGGTTTATAGGCCACTTAATTTAAAAACAATTAATTAGAGATTGTATTTGTATTAAGAAGAAGAATACTTAACTTAACCTAAAATACTTTTATACCATTGACATTTTTCCTTTATTTACAATATTAAAATATGTATGAATGAAATTCATATTTGCAAGGATGTGAAAAATAATAAGGACACCAATGGGACGCTTAGAGATTTGTTGAAAAGGTAAGTAAAATTTAAGAAATAATTGATAAATAATTGCACTTATTCTCAGCTTATAACTTAAATTATTATTTTAAAATTTTAATTAAAATTTAAAAACTTCTGTCTGAAAAAAATTAAAGAATTTCTTTTCGAAATACATGTGCATTAATTTAAGTTATAATATTGTCTTAGAGTGTTAAATTTTTTTGTAGAGGATTTAATATTTGTTCAGGTGGGCATTGTCTAAGCATATAGTAATCAAAATTTTGGGATACCGAGTACAGAATATCACACCCAGAAGTCTGAATTAATTTCCAAGCTTTCCTCTGACTTTTGGTTTTGCTATATTCTCGATCAAATTAGATTTGAAGATAATTCGGACCAGTACAGTACATTTGAAATTGTAATTTAACCATTTGTAAGTGCGCTTTGAACCGATATTTTTAAATATATATATATATTTATATATATATATGTATATATATAAGTTAACACATTCACTAAGAATATACTTTGAACACCACTAATATTCAACACATTCAACAAACACATTGAACACCACTAATAAATACAGAATAAATTAATTATTAAGCAAATTATTAAAAGTAGGCTAAACTTGAAGTAATAAGTAAAATAATAAATAAATGAAACAACAACAGTTTAGTAATAAGAATAAATAAGTTTTATTCAAATAATAAGTAAAATAATAAACTTCCGAAAGAATTCAAATTGCAAAATATTGTAAAAATTATTAATTTTAATAATAAGCAAAATAATGTAAATTCAAATTTAGGTCACAAAATATTGTAAAATCATAAATTAAGCATATTTCGATATTTGTAAAATCATATAAAAAGACAATAATAAAAGTTTAAAACGGTTCATTTGTATTTCAAACTTAAACCCGCATTTTATTTACTGGCGCCCGAGCAAAATTTTAAAAAAGTGTTAAAAGTAAAAGTTGTGGTGTGAAGTGTGGAGTGAAAAAGTATACTTAAAACTTAAGAAGTGTGAAAGCAAAAACGTATACTTAAACTTACGAAGGATTTGTTGTGAAACAAGTGAACTATTTCCTCGTGGTAATTATGCCATTATAAGCTAAATACATTTTTTGAGCTATTATAATTCTAAATTATAATTATAAATATAAAATTCCAATTAAGGGAAAAAGAATATTTTACAAGCATTTTTCAAAGGAATAAGGAAACCGCTATAAAAGTTGAAAATCTGATGAAGTTGAAGTTATTTTTATAATATTAAGGGCCATTATTACAACTTCCCGTTTAGCTTCGGTTTAGTTAAAGGTATTTTCGTTATTACAACTTACAGATAAAATAAAGTTAATATTTTCAAAAATATGGCAGTGTCGAAGCAATGCCGATAAAACTGTTCACTTAAACAATTTTTTTTTAAACGCAGCGGCAACGACTGGCTTCCTTTTTCTTCGAATTTGCTCATTTTGTTTATATTACAAGTGGCCATATTGAAAATAATTTTTTTTCCGCTGAGGAGTAAATGTACCTAACCGCACCATAGAGGAAGTCGTCACTATCCCCCGCGTGTGGGGCCCTCACCCACTAAATCTCCCCCTCCTCTTTTGAACTCTTTGTGCCCACTCCGGAACTACTGTTGTATTACTTCGGAGTGGAGTCCATCTGGCCTCTTGGATTGCGCAAGTTCTAAAATGTGTTCAACCATCCATTCTAATTCTCTCAACCAAATCAAGTTTTTTAGCTTTCAACAATATCTCAGCATAACTGGCTATGCTGTTCCAATTTTCTCCGCTGTCCAAAAGTATGTCGCGGAAGTTTTCGACAGTGTAGGCGCAGATTTGTTCTTTCCAAACTCCATCGCTCACAGTGAAAGAAAGTGTGTTCAGCATCGTCAATAAACGCGTCATCATAAATACAATTTGGTCGTGCCATCTTCCAAATTTTAAACAGATATTTACAAAAATAACCGTGTCCGGATAATATCTGTATTAAATAGTAATTAACCTCACCAAATTTTCTCTCAATCCATCGTGTGATGTTTGGAAGAAGTTTTGCCGTCCATCTACCACTTGTTTCAGTGTTCCATCTCTCTTGCCACTGTTGTAGGGTTCTCTATCTGGCGTCTTTGACATTTACCGCCTCTCCGTGCACGTTTTTAGTCTCCCACACTCTCTTCCGCTCGCTTGCCTGTAAATCTATAGGTATTGCACCACTGATTACTAGTACTGCAGACTTAGATACAGTTCTATACGTCGATTCCACCCTCAGTGCAGCGGTTCGTTTTGTAACCGAGTAATTCATCACATCGCCTGTAACTCCTCTGCCAGAGGTCCATGGGTCGTAAAAAAAATAGACTGTCACTGCATCATCAATCCGCCTCTCTGTACAGGACCGGCCAATAGTGCCATAATCACAACTGGAGGCTACTTTACCGGCTTGGTTCCAGCATCGGACTGATCCCAAACGTCAGCCGCTCAATCGAAGCCAAGATAATGGAACGTTCTGCGTTGTCAAATGGGGTGTCGCATATCGAGATATAATTCCATACGGAGATATCAATTCAAGTTCTGGGAGAAATACACTCGTCTTTTTCCGTTGCAGTTTTACTCTGCCTTTGACACATTATGGCCGCAACATCATCGGGGGTGGGGCATACCGACAAGACAAGATGTGTACCGTCTGGCATTTCAATGCGAAAGATATCGTCGTACGTTATGTTCCATAGGTCAGGGCTAAGAATTGATCCTTGAGCTGCACCAGATGTAATTTGCTTCCTTTTACGTCCTTCACTTGTATCATAAATAAGCTCTCGATCTTGTAAATAGCTTTGTATGATCTTCAGCAGATAGCCAGAAACAGCGAACTTTGTTCTCAGAGCATCAAGTACGTCAGCCCTTCGGAGGCTATTGAAAGTATTTCGGACATCTAAAGTCGCCAACAGAACTATCTTCCGCGAAAAACGGTTTCCGCTTTGGGCAGCTTTCACGTTAGTCAATACTTCGTTAATGGCTCCCACCGTCGATCTACTCGCTCTAAACCCGTACTGTCTTTCTGAGAGGCCACCTGCATTATTCGCCTCTGTACTCAGACGAAATTTCAGTAGTCTCTCAAGCAATTTTCCAGCACTATCCAGCATGCACAAAGGCCGGTATGCAGACGCTTGCATAGGATCACCTTTCCCCTTACTTATCAGCATTAGCTGTTGTCTTTTCCATTTAATTGGGAAGACTCCTCTAATCAGACGTACGTTGTACACATCTAACCATGGGACGTTCCTTGGCTATGAGCTTCAGTACTTCCGGAGTTACTCCATCAGGTCCTGAAGCCTTATTGCTTTTCAAACTTCGCGGTGCTTTTTGAAGCTCCTCGATGGTGAATAGAGGTGGACTCACCGCCGAGATCGTTAGATCTTCGT
>QOCX01004850.1:0-13888 GCA_005959815.1 Sarcophaga bullata | reverse complement strand
GCTTGCATTTTGGTCTTCACTGGAAGAAATTTTTACGTGGTGGGTTCCAAGCCCTACGCACAACCCATTGCAAATGATGGCAATATTTCAGTAGGTAGAAAATATCTTTATGGAAATATTTACATAGATAGTAATAATGTATGGAAACTATGTGGTGACCAATTTATGAAACAGTGGACCATAAAATAAAACCCTTTGAAATATACAGGTACCAGAATTTTATCAGTACACTTTTTTGAAACGAACGACATTAGTATTTATTGCACAAGTTTTTATGGTAGTGTAGCATGAGTCATCATTACATTCTGCAGGTACCTGGATTTTAAATCAATTTCTCTTTGGGTGTATAATTGAAGTACATAAAAATGTTAAAAAGAAGCGACGACAACCTTCTTCACTGAATGCAAGTGAATGCAATTTTATTAATTATTTGAATTATTGTATTACATTTAAAAATTAAAGAGTTATTGTCTTGGAATGTATTTTTTATTAAATCTTATTACTCAACACTGAAACATTCCTATACATGTAAAGGATAAAATTGCACACTGCGCCAATATTCGAATTTCTCCTTCAGATAATTTCTGAGGTTTCCTCAAATGAAAATTGAAACCATAATTTCAGTTGCTTTCATATCTTTCAACTTATTGCACTGAATTATAAATAAAGTTAAATATTGCAATTTATCTTCAGAAAATAAAAGGACTTCTATTTTTGGGCACCCAACACTATAAGGTAAGTTTCTCTTAACTACCTTAAACGTAATAAGAAATAAATACTAATATCTCTTTCTTTCTTTTTCTTTCTTAAATTCCAATAATTGTTACGTTTGTGTAATTATAATAACAAATTTTCTTAAGAAGATTGGCCCAATTTCTTTTAATCTCTATAGATGACACTCAATACATAAAAACAATCTATAACTAGTATACAAATAAATCGGTCGTAGTATAGTAAACAGTATGTTGTTCAGACTAAAGGTGAAACATTTCGATCAACACGAACTATGAAAAAATATTTCTTCGACGACTTCCTCTCAGATTTTTGGTAAAAACTCTGAGTGTAATTATACATTGCCATGAAAAGTTCCCAAAAAGAAAACTCGTTCAGAGTAGACTTTAAACTGTAGATCCCTCCACTTGTGAATAAAATTAATTAATCGTAATCCTGACTGGAGAGTTGTAGTAATCAAAGAAAAGTTGCTTGTCAGCTTCTAAAGAAGAAGGTTTATGTTGCTTTTCTTCAGAATTCAATTACACACCCACAGAAATATTGCAATAGGATTCACTAATATTCAATGAGATTCACTAATAACAATAAATTATCATCTCAATTTTTTGAAGAATATTTGTAAAGTTAAATACGCTGTCTTCAGGGATTTGGCGCTGTACATTTTCCTTGAAAATTTTAGGTTATACTTGAGAATATTACTAACAATTTTGCTTTGGGCTATACACTTGCTTCTCAGAACTACAGTCTCATTTTAATCATGTGCCTTTGACCCGACCACTGACTATAATTGTAATGGGTATAAAAAACTTTGGTACAAAATAAATAAATAATATGCATTTTCAGTGGCCATGTTACACAAATGCGCTTTTTGGTACTTTCCTATTTATAAGTAAATCTTTTTAATCTTTAAAATATTTTCATACATGTTGTTACGATTCTAATGTGCATAAAGAATTATAAGTTTTTTATTATTATTATTCTAGCGGGAGGTATTGTATTGAAATTTAATAAAAATAAATTAATAGAATAAAAAATAAATGAATAGAACAATGTTCGACAGTGTACTTGTATGTAAATTATAAATATTTATAATAACATAAAACTTAAGACGCAAATATAACTTTTTCCAATTAAGGCCTAATTGGTATTTTTTAAATTTTGCATTGTCTTAACAACATTCATAACTGTTCTGAAGAGTTAACTTCGCGCAAATGTCTGCAAATGAATTTTCTTGCATTGTGTTGTTTTCGTGTGTGTGTTTTGCTTTGTGTTCTGTTTCTTTTTTATTTACAATGTACAGGGGTTAAAGGGTTAGTTAGTCAAACGTAAGAAACGTAAAATTGTAACGTACGTAGCCTTAAAAACGTTTGGGTAGTTATAGAAACGTTTAAAACGGGACATATGTCAACGAAGAATGTAAACAAAAAAGAAACAGAACACAAAGCAACACACACACGAAGACAACAAAATGCAAAGAAATTAGTATATAGACATTTGCACGAAGTCACCTGTTCAGAACAATGATGAGTGTTGTTGAGAAAAAGCAAAATTCAAAAAGTACCGATTGAGCCTTAATTGGAAGAAATTATATTTACTTATTAAATTTTATGTTATTATTATATTTAATTTTGTTCTTGTAATATAATGGAATATTAAATTTTTGATTTAATCTGAGTTAATATTTATGTAATTTAAATATAAGTAGACTTGAATATTGTTCTATTTAAATTGGTTTTACTTGTTTTTTTATTATTAAATTGCAAATCAATATCTCTAGGTAGAATAGTAATAATAAAAAAACTCTTACAATTCTTTATGAATATTAGAATTATAAGAATATGCATTTAAAATTTTTAAAGATTAAAGAGATTTATATATAAATAGAAAAGTACCAAAAAAGGGCATTTACGTTACATTGTCACTTAAAATACATACTATTTATTTATTTTGTTTCAAAGTTTTTTTTTATACACATTACAGTTATAATAATAACAATAATAATTAAAGAAAAATCATATTTTATGTACAAATTTAAAAGATTAATATAAACGATTAATATATATAAAAGTACCAAAAATGATAATTCGTACCACTTCGTCACTCATACATATTATTTATTTATTTATTTTGTTAAAATGTTTTGTGAGCACAATAAAAACATAACAATAACTACTTATTTCTTTTATAATTTTTACTAATTTTTTATTATTATTAATTAAAAATTTCATTATATGCATGCAACAATTTAAAAGTTTGATATAAATAAACATGAACGTGCCAAAGAGGCATTTGTGCCGCAATGCAACTCTGACAACAATACAATTAAAAATATGAATATTTTTTATGACGAAGTGGTACGAATTCTGCCATTTGGTATTTTCATATGTATTAATCGTATATATTAATCTCTTAAATTTGTACATAAAAAATGATTTTTCTTTAATTATTATTGTTATTATTATGACAATAATGTGTATGAAAATACTTTGAAACAAAATAAACAAAAAATATGTATTTCGAGTGGCAATGTAATGCAAATGCCCTTTTTGGTACTTTTCTATTTTCACAGATATCTTTTTAATATTTAAAATTTTGAAATACATATTCTCATGATTCTAATGTTAATAATAATTTTTTTATTATTACTATTCTAACTAAAGGTATTAATTTGCAATTTAATAAAAAAAAATATTTGAATAGAGCATATTCAACTCTTCTTATATCTAAATTCCATAAATATTGACTCAGATTAAACCAAAAATGTAAAATTCCATTATATTACAAGAATAAAAATAAATATAATAATAACATAAAATTTAAGAAGTAAATATAACTTCTTCAATTAAGGCTCAATTGGTACTTTTTGAATTTTGCTTTTTCTTAACAACACTCATCACTGTTCTGAACAGCTGACTTCATGCAAATGTCTGTTACACCAATTTCCTTGCATTGTGTTGTGTTCGTGTGTGTGTTGCTTTGTGTTCTAATTCTTTTGTATTTACATTCTTCGTTGACATATGCCCCGTTTTTACGTTTCTATAACTACACAAACGTTTTGCAGGCTACGTACGGTACGATTTTACGTTTCTTACGCTTGACTAACTAAACCTTTACCAAAAATTTTTTGGTCGTATATTAGTGAGTAAGAGAGAGAATATAAATAGAGAAAATTTATTTATTTACTGTCAAAGAAAAGTGTTAGTAATATACAGACGTCGTCACAAAGAGAGCATGATAAAAATGTGAGCCTATTTGTGAGAGTTAACGTCACACAAGTATTTTTTAGGAAATTAGATAATAATGAATCTATGTAAACAAATGAATTAAGAATGGAATATGTGAATCGTATCATCATAAATGTAATTTCTCAACAATTGTAAACATAACTATAAATGCAAAACGTATTCTATAATCAATATCATAAAAATGTAGATTAAGCATTAAAACAAAGAACAATATGTATTTAAAGTATTGCAAACAATAAACAACCAAAACCAAGCAGATAACAATAAACAACATGAACATTTTTGTTGGATCCTAATAAAACAGTAAACCTAATTATGTTATCTATTAATGTAAAAACATGTTGTTTAGTACTTAAGAGAACAAAATTGTATCGAAGAGGCAATTAACAAAATATAGTTAAACAAGAAGCATAGTCTTCATATATTTAAGTTTTATTTTTAAGTAAAAGAAACTAAAATAAAAAAAATAAACGCATACGCGTCGAAAAAAAAATAATTATATTTTTTTCTCTCACAAAAAGAGAAAGCTTTTAATTGGCGATCCTGCCAGGAGTAACATATAATAACATGTTACTCTAGAAGCAAACCGATATACTCTTGTTGCAGCAAGGGTTCAACAAAAATTTTTTCATAAGAAAACATAAAAAAAAATCAATTCTTTATGTCGAAGAAAAAAGCAACAACGACATAATAGCAGGCGGGGAAAATTTAAGAACAACAGAGAAACCCAAATCATCATGGAACAGTTCATCCAACAAATGGCAAGTTTACAAGTAGCCTGACAGACGGTTCAACAGGAAAACGGTAAATTAAGGGCTTGATTGGGACAAATACCAGTAAACCCTGTAGTAAAACCCCAAGTGGCAAATCTAGAAGAAAAAGTTGGAATCTATAACAATCCAAGTGAAATAAATTTGGAAATTTTTTAATCACTCCCTACATTTGATGGAGTAAAAAATTGCTATAGACCTTGACGAGAAGACGTCACTCGTTTAATGGACAGCGTAAGTCAACATTCAAATACAATAATAGAAAATCTAATGGATATGTCGAAGTCCTTACTATTGTAAAATCGAAAATAACTGGTGCCGCAACTAATATATTGTCAAACTATAACACAATTTCGAGGATATCCTTAATCGACTGAATTACACTTACTGTGACCAGCAACCACTATACGTTCCGAAGGACGAATTAACCAAACTAACACAAGGGAAATTATCATTATCAGAATTCCACGATGAGGTTAGTAAAGCACTAACAGTGATTACATCAAAATTATCAATGTCTGGAGACCCACCAGACTCAATAAAATGCATGACTGCACATGCTATGGATGATGCAGTAAGAGCTTTTAAAAATGGAATAGCGAATTTATTCGTTCAACGTTATACGGAAACCATGTCAAAGATCTGGAGCATGCAAGTAAATAAAATGCGGGTTTAAGTTTGAATTACAACCACTTTAAACTTTTATTATTGTCTTTTTATATCATTTTACAAATATCGAAATATGCTTAATCTATGATTTTACAATATTTTGTGAACTAAATTTAAATTTACATTACATTGCTTATTATTAAAATTTGTAGTTTTTATAATAATTCGCAATCTGAATCCTTTGCGGAAGTTTATTGTTTTGCTTATTACTTCAATAAAACTTATTTATTCTTATTACTAAATTGTTGTTGTTTAATTTATTTTACTTATTACTTCAAGTTTAGCCTACTTCATAATATAATCTGCTTAATAATTAATTTATTATGTATTTATTAGTGGGTTCAATGTGTTTGTTGAATGTGTTTAATATTAGTGGTGTTCAATGTGTTTGTTGAATGTGTTTAATATTAGTGGTGTTCAAAGTATATTCTTAGTGAGTGTGTCGATAATAAAAGGTAAGGTTTATGGGTAATAAATTTTAACTTCAGGGAAGGTAAAAATTTCTTTTAAATGTAGTGTTTTTTTCTTACTCCCATATTTGGAGTATATGAAAGTTATAAATATTAGAACCAATCCTATGAAAAGCATTAAGAAATTAGTACCTATTGAAATTATACCCTTATGTGAAAGTTCTTTTATATTTTTAATGTTACTTAAATGCAGAGTATGAAGATATTGTAAATCAAGTTGGATTTCTTGTTCTGTAATATTGCTGTGCAGTATTGGTGGAAGAATCTGGAATGATCTTGTTTCCCAGTTCGAATAAGTGAGATTGTTTAATGATAGTGTATCATCAAAGATATTTAGAATAAAGTTACCACTTAAAAGTTGAAAGTGATTTCCAAATTTTACGGTTCCATTGTAATTTAATAAAAAAAATTTTTCCCTCCAATAAGAGTTCGACTATTTCCTGTTTCTCTATTTGATACGTGCAAGCGGCTCTTACACCATTCATTATTCCAACTATGCAGTGGTCAGAGTTTAACTTTTCGACCTGGTTTTGTTTACAGATTGCGACATCATCAATTATTGGACATTCTCCCTTAATCCCATATTTGTCAGTATGAGACACCATCAGATTATTAAATTCCAATTAAACTTTTTTCTCATTTTGTACAGTTGACCGCAAGATAATGTTGTTAAAGATTGTGTCCTATGTTTGTGGAAGGGATATAACATACAAAAGAAGTGAACCTTTGACGACCACTGACGGCTCTGCAAATTGTAAAGCTTGTATTTCATTTTTATAGGGAAGTGTTTCAGTTTGTGAAAGGATATTCAATATGTCTGCCTTGTTTAATATTGAAGAATGGACTACTCCTCCCTTAGCTAGCTGACATGCCATCACTATTTGGTATATCTCATCTTTCATTAGCTCAATCTTGTTGTAAAGTGTTTGCGCTCTTCTGCTGTAGATTTCCTCTCTTGTTATTTTTTTATAATCGTCTACCAAGTTTGTTGTGGTTTTGATTAGGAATTTATTAATAGTATACTGTTTGTTGTTGTTCTTAGCGATTTCATCGGTCTTGTCAAGAATTTTATCCCAGTCAGTTGCAGCGGGGTTTCCAGCAACCCATTTCCATGCAGATCCGATCCAATTTATAGACCTTCAATTTTTTGTTGAATTCTGGGCATGAAGCTGGTCCAGCAGATTCTCAATCTGTGCAATTAAGTGATACATTTGTGACCCCAGTGTTTTAGTTTTCCTGGTTTCAATTCTCACGGCTGATTTAAGATCATTTACTGCTTGTTCATATTCCTCTAAATTGATCGTATGTATTATCCTGTAATTTCCATTGCTGATTTTGCCAGTTCCTCTTTTAATGGTGACAAGCGGGCTGGTATATTCGTAAATGTCCACAGTCGCCATTACCGAATTAGATATGAGTCTGAAAATATATGAGTTAGGTTTTTAGGTGAGATTTATGGATTTTTTTATTTCCAGTTGTTGTTATTGAGCCTTTGTTGTCTTTCTGAACAGTATGCTTCACATACAAGGGCTTATCTTTTCCTTTGATTTGATTGTTTTTCTTGTGTACAATATCATCCTTGTTATATTCTTTTGGCTTTTTCCTTTTTGCATTTTGCTGTAATGTTGAATCTTCTGATTTCTTGCAATTTCATCCCGTAGGTTATTATTAACGATATTCCTGTCATCAGCTAGTTTTTGATAATTGATTCTTTCAGTTCTTCCAAAAAAAATATCGGCTGGTTTTTTCTTGGTCACAGAATGTATTGTGTTATTGTACCTGTCAATGGTTATGTTACTCAGCTCTTTCGTAGATAGATCAGGGTACTCTTCACGAAGGCATCTGGCCATTTCTAAAATCGTAGGGTGAGCTCTTTCTATAGCGCCATTAACTTCGCTTTTCTGGGGAGGTGCAAAATATGTTTGAATTCCTAGGCTTTCTATGTAATTTAGTACAATAGGACTTATAAAACTGCCTTCATTGTCCATAACAAGAGTTTTAGGAGCGGAGAAAAAGTGAAGTAACTTAATAATTTTATCCCTAATATGTAACACAGACTTTTCGCCTTTATACTCTATTATATCGATATGTAAAATTTCTGTTGGATAAGATGGAATAGGGGTGGGTTGCAATTCAGGGTTTGGTGGGTGCCTATCGTATTTATTTTTGTTACAAATCTCACAAGATTTGGTGAAATTTTTTATTAATTTGGTCATTTTCGGAAAATAATACTTTTCTAAAATTTGATTCTTGTTTTCTTCAAAATTCTTGTGGGCACGCTTGTGTTCATTACGAATTATTAATAATTGATCTTCGTCCTTAATATCTTCTACGAGTCTTTGTGTTATTCTTATCCGGAACTTTGAAAAATGTTCTCTGTAGACTTTTTGCAATAAGTTTTTCCTTTAATACTTGATCAAAAATTTTTTATCAAGTTTCCTTATCTTTATATAGCTTCTCTGAAATCCATTATGAGGGCTTTCATTATGATTCGAGCTTACTTTTTCTGAAAATATAAGTTGATTCCTGAAAACATTTATTGGTGCTTCACAATGTGGTATAAGGAGAGGAGTAGCTTCATCTACGCTATGTTGGGTATCGTTATCGGATGAAGTCAACATGTTGAATTCCGTTGGTAGTCTTGAAAGCGCGTCCGCGACGACGTTGGTATTCCCAGGTTTATAAATTAGTTTATAATTATATTCCTCTATCCTGGCCTTCCATCTTTTTAGTTTAGCATTATTGTTTGCGTTACTTAATGCAAACGTTAATGGTTGGTGGTCAGTAAGGATTTTAATTTCTCTATCCCCATAGAGGTAAGACCGAAGTTTGTCAAGAGACCATACTATCGCCAACATCTCCTTTTCTATTGTAGAATAACTTTCTTCTGTTTTATTACTTTGAAAGGTATATGATTGGACGATCCTTGCCAATTTCTCCTTGGGAGAGAACGGCTCCTACTGCTACATTCGAGGTGTCTGTAGTCAGAATGAAAGGTTTCTGAAAATTTGGAAAAACTAACACTTCTGACGACACAAGGAGTTCCTTTAAGTCTTTGAATGATTTTAAGACCTTATCATCCAGTGTAATGCTAACGCGTTTCGACTGATTGGCTTTTATCTGAGCATTCAAACCCCTTGTTAGATTTGTCAGAGGTTTTGCTACTTGAATGAAGTCTTTAATAAATCTTCTATAATAAGAAGCTAGGCCAAGAAAGCTTTTTAAGTCCTTAAGGTTCTTTGGTGGCGGAATTTGTGGTATTGCTGAAATTTTAACTGGATCAGGCTGTCTACCAGCTACGCTCGTTTTCATAAATTTTGACTTCTCAAGATTTACTTTTAGATTAGCTTTATCAAGCAAAGAAAATACTTTCCTTAGGTTTTCAATATGATCTTCCTTGCTCTTACCGAATATTATAATGTCATCAATATACACATAGCAGGTCTTTCCTAATAGTGGTTGTAGTACATCATTCATCATTCGCTGAAATATCGCTGGTGCGTTTTTGAGCTCAAAGGGAAGTCTTAAAAATTCAAACTTCCCATTATTTGTAGAGAACGCCCTGTCTATATCCAATACCCCTGTCCCTCATTTTAATCTGATGGAACCCAGAAGTTAAGTCGAGGGCTGTAAAGTACTTACTTTTCCCTAGATTGGAGAGTGTACTGTTAATGTCGGGTATGGGATATGCGTCGGGAATGGTTACTGCGTTTAATCTTTTAAAATCTATGACTATTCTATATTGTTTATCACCTTGGGTCCTTTTTCCACAATCCATAAAGATGAGTAATATAGGTTCTTAGATGGTCTTGTTATACCGTCCTCAATCATTTTCTTAATTTGTGTTTTAACCTTCGATCTAAGATGGTATGGAAATGGGTATGACTTGGTGTATATAGATTCATCTGTTGTTGTCCTTATTTCAGCACGAACATTAGTTTCGATTGTTCCGGAATCCGATACTGGCCCAAATAGGTTGATATTCTCGTTTATCAATTTTTCGATGTTTTTGTTCTAATGCTGAATAAGTTTAATTTTATTTAGCTGTTTTGATACTTTTGCCTTCAATGGAATTTGTTTTCAGTTAAGTAAATGCAATATGTTGTGTTTCCTATCGATTATCGCTTCAAGTTCCCTAAAGCTGTCGTCACCTATGATGCCGTCGAACGACTTGAGGCCAGGAAGAACAAAAAAACAATATTTTTTTCTATTCCTAAACTTTTAAAGAATTTTCCTGTTACCATTTGAGAGATGTGAATTTGACCAGCTGGGGAATGAATTTTAAACTGGGAATTAACAGGTTTAGAATTAAATACTATTTTTTCTGAGACAAAGTTTTTGTTTTCCCCGGTGTCTATTAAGAATTTTAGAACTTTCCCGTTTCCCATAAATAATTCTATATAGGGTACGCTAGAGAGGCCAGCGTCATAAAATTTATTTGATTTTCGTCCTATTGTTCTTCATTATACACTAGTTCGGAATTGTTACCATCTTCCTCATTATCTTCGTAATAGTCGCTCGCATTTGGGTATTTTTCGTAGGATTCCAACATTTCTGTATTAAATAGGCGTTGTTGTTTGTGTGGAACATTAGAAGAATAGGCTGAATCTGGTGGTGAAGAAGTCTTTTCAGCTCTGTTCATATAATTAATATGACGCGTTTTGATGGATGGATCTACTTCAATTGGTATTGGTGGCTTAGGCTGTATAGACCTAGGTGGTGGAAGATTCGGCTTAAATTGCTATACCGGCGTATTATATACCCGAATCCTGTCGGTTGTACTTAAATTCCTTGGTGGAATGCTCGGTTTGCTAGCTCTATTTGCTTGGTTAGGTGATACTGTCATACCTCGCGGATGTATGGAAATATTTCTGAAATTTAAGTTTTGGAATTCAAGCCACGAAGTGTATGCCTTTTTTCCCAACTATCGTCAAAAATATTATAGGGGATTAAAGCCGTATCGGCTGGTAATCTAACTTTTTGTCTTATGTGTTGCAGAATTGTTCTGTATGTAGGTTTATTTCTTACAACCTGATTGTCTTTCAATATAGATTCCACATTGTGGGTCCAAAATATGTAATGGATGGGATTTCCATCAAAAACTTGCAGGTCTCTTACCGAGCCTGGAAGTTTTCGTATATCTTATAAGTCCCTTTCTGTCTGCGGTACAGAAAACGCAACTTCTTTGGGTGAAGAACGTCTAATTGTATTTTCTAGATCCGTCAACCTATTGTTTAGGATCTTCACCTGTTATATTTGTGCATTCAGAGCATCGGTTAATTGCATAATTGCTTCTTTTATTTGGTCCATCGCCTATTAGTGTAACGTGTGAAAAAGTGTAACGTGTAAAAAAGGTGTATAATAGTAAAAAAAATTTCGGAAGAAATACTTTAAAATAAAATATTCTTACTTAATACCTTTTATTTCTAACACAAATTTTTAGTTTAGTTTCTTCATATAACTTAATATTATAAAAATAACTGTAACTTCTTCAGATATGGACAACTTTTATAGCGGTATCCTTTTTTTTTAAATTGTTTTTCAATTAAATTTTTTCAAAAAAATATTCTTTTTTTTGGAATTTTTAAATTTATAATTATAATTTAGAAAATTCAAAAAATTTATTTAGCTTACAATGGTATAATTACCACGAGCAGCATCTTGGACGGTCCGCGGTCTCCTTTTTATGTCGTGTCCTTACTCGGGTACGGTATCCGTCACCTCAGATGATGGGGTGTTATAGTTGCCGCAGTAGTTTGGTTTGGTGAAGAGAAGGATATGAGTATCCCGTGCAAATAAACCTTAAATTCCTTTTTATTCCTGGAAGGACTTCTCGTCTTCTTGATTAAAGGAAATAGATCACTTGTTTCACAGCAAATCCTTCTTAGTTTAAGTATACTTTTTCACTTTCACACTTCTTAAGTTTTAAGCATACTTTTTCACTTCACACTTCACACCACAACTTTCACTTTTAACACTTTTTTTAAAATTTTGCACGGGCGCCAGTAAATAAAATGCGGGTTTAAGTTTGAATTACAAATGAACCACTTTAAATTTTTATTATTGTCTTTTTATATAATTTTACAAATATCGAAATGTGCTTAATCTATGATTTTACAATATTTTGTGAACTAAATTTAAATTTACATTACATTGCTTATTATTAAAATTTGTAGTTTTTATAATATTTCGCAATCTGAATTCTTTGCGGAAGTTTATTGTTTTGCTTATTACTTCAACAAAACTTATTTATTCTTATTACTAAATTGTTGTTGTTTAATTTATTTTACTTATTACTTCAAGTTTAGCCTACTTCATAATATAATCTGCTTAATAATTAATTTATTATGTATTTATTTGTGGTGTTCAATGTGTTTGTTGAATGTGTTTAATATTAGTGGGGTTCAAAGTATATTCTTAGTGAGTGTGTTAACTTGCATAACAACTTGCAACTTGCTCAAACCATCGAACACGATACAATCATAAAAATTTACATTATGGAAATCCTGTTGGCAGAGAAAAAAAAGAAAGTCCAAATTTTTTATGACCGAAGTTGAATACTTACACATACATACATTATTGGCCATTACAACCATTTAGTCAGGATTACGGCCTAGCTTCTCACACCACTTATGTTGTATGTGTTAATTTTATACATGAGTGGCGGGACCTACAGTTTACAGTTGACTCCGAACAAAATTTTTTGTGAAAATTTTCATGGCAATTTTATTTACTCTCAGAGTTTTTGCCAGAAATCTGCTGAGAGGAAGCCGCCGCAGAAATATTTTTTCATATTTCATTTTTGATGTCTGACCGGGGATACGAACCCTGGCCTTTCATCTAATAAGCCAACTCACTACCTACTAGACTACGGCGACTTGAATACTTAGGTCATATTATTAAACAAAATAAAATAAGAACGGACTCAGAAAAAATAAAGGGAAGTTGAGAATTTTCCCAATTCTATACATCAAGATTTGCGCATTTTCTGTGATAGACTGGTTATTACAGACGTTTCGTACAAAATTATGCCCAAATCACGAAACCATTAATACTTCTTTTAAAGGGAGAAAATGCCCATATAGACAAATACAAGAGTAGTAATACAAAAATTAACTTGGACTAAGCAGCCATAGAAGCTGTAAACCTATTAAAATTTAAATTAAAAGAACAGGTTGAATTATTTCAACCCAATTTTGACAAACCTTTTGAACTTACCACAGATGCATCCAACATAGCTATTGGTGCTGTGTTAAGTCAAAATAAAAAAACAATTTACTTTCTATCCCGCACACTTAGTATTACTGAGCAAAACTACAGCACGAATGAAAAAGAGCTGTGAGCTATAATCTGGGCTCTACAAAAGCACCAAAATATATTTGGAATAGCACATCTCATCACTTATTTGACAGATCATCAATCACCTAACCATCATGCTTATCTCCGCAAAAGAGTCCCAAAACACTAAATTGGAACGTTATGGAAACGCAAAAGACGAGTATTATCGCCGTGCAACAAATTAAACCTACCACAACCGATACCCGAAACATGTGTAGCAGTAACGCGCTATCGCGACAAAAATATTATTAATACATCTTCCATAGACACGGAACACTCAGCCGAAAGTTCCGCAAGTGATATAATAAAAACTGCTACACAGCCACTTAATGCATATGGCATACAATTAGAACTCGTATCTGCTCCAAATTTTACCGAAGCACGGACACGCACGATTTTGCCTAATAAGGTACGCCACACTATTAATTTTTCAAATAACAATGACCTGATAGGTGAATTAAAAAAGATATTGGTTCCAAATCGAACTGTAGCTATATATATGCATATAGACGATTTATACCAATACGCAGTACTAATTAAGGAAACATTTATAGGTACTAGTTTTGTATATACTCCAAGAAAATTAAAAGATATAGTTGATAGAAATAATTAACTTCAAATCGTAGAAGAAACACATTTAAGAGCTCATAGAAGCTACAATAAC
>QOCX01004849.1:0-13888 GCA_005959815.1 Sarcophaga bullata | reverse complement strand
AAACTCTGAGAGTAAATAAAATTGCCATGAAAAGTTTTCCCAAAAATCTGTCGTTCGGAGTCGACTTTAAATTGTAGGTCCCGCCGCCACTCATGTATAAAATTAACACACACAACATAAGAGGTGTGAGAAGCTAGGCCGTAATCCTGAGTGAAGGGTTGTAATGGCCAATTATGAATAGTGGGTCTGCTGGAATTCCTGCAGATTATTTCAAAAGTTTTAATACACATGCCGTATAGTCTGTAAAGTGCACCATTTATTGACCAACTTTCGCTTGAACATGGCAAACAAATTTTTGTTGTTGAAAAATTTATTTCAATGTAAACCTTGTCGCCAAATTATTAGGAACCTTATTGTAAAATAATTGTTGCCTATTCGAACAACTCGTATATTTAAATGAAAGTTTTCAATATATTGACAACGATAAATGATAAAGAATGTTACCAAATCCTAGCTTCAATGCGCTATGCTCACATGTCATTTAAAATAGCTAAAGGGTATTAAACTATTTACAAAATTGTGAGTCTGTTTTCGATTTTCTTTCTTTCTTTTTTGCATTTAAAATGAAAGTATTATGTAGAGAATCGTTTTAAAATAAAAATCAAGAAAAAAAAACAAAAAATTAAAGAAAGAAATTAATGAAGTTGGTAACAGCCTTAGCTATTACGGCCCATAATACCAGCCGATGAACAGCCAACATAATTGTCATTATCATAAACCAAGTCAAGAGGAGATGAAAGAAAAGGAGAGAAAATAAGAAAGAAATTCGTTTTCTTTTTATCTTTGAATAATTAACTTCAATTTCATTATGATAAAAGCAAAAAACAAAAAGAAAAAAAAATTAAGATGTGACTGAGAGAAAAGAGATATTAAATGAAGATGAAGATGGTAAAAACAAAAAAATCAAAGCAAAAATTATAATGAGTTTATCCATGCTCTGCTATTGGCGGTTACATTATTTGGGTGTGTAAAAGCTTGATATAGAGCAGTACCAAAGAAATTTCATGATGATTGTATAAATCCTAAATGATTGACACGACCTTTATTGCTCATCATATGGGTAATACGAGCCTCAGAAAAAATAAAAAATAAAAAAAATTGAGTTTTGAATAGCCCTTCATCAATATTAACGAATTAGAATAAACATTTGGAACCAAAAAAAAAACAAAAGTTCCCAAAATCAAATTGAATTAAAATTTTTAGTTTAAATTTTCATTTTCACTTTAGCCCTCTGTGGCAAGACTTCGTTTGTTGAGTGTTGTAATGAAAAAATCTATTTAAACATTGTACGTGGTGTTTTAAATGTCATTTCCGTAATTGACCAAAAATAAATGTCAGAATAAATAAATTGAGAGTTTTAGCGGGCGACTCCTTTAAAGATTACAGTTGAATGGACTCAATTGATCTGAATTGAAAGTTTAAAGGTTATGTTCATAAATGATTAATAAAGAGAAAAGCATTGAATGAAAGAATTGCAGAATTGAACAAAAAAGCGCATATTTTGGAAGCGAGCAATATTTTAAGCAATTCGCCGTAGTCTAGTAGGTAGTGTGTTGGCTTATTAGACAAATGGTCAGGGTTCGAATCTCCGGTCAGACATCAAAAACGAAATATGAAAAAAAATATTTCTTCGGCGGCTTCCTTCTCAACAGATTTCTGTCAAAAACTCTCAGAGTAAATAAAATTGCCCATGAAAAGTTCTCAAAAAAATCTGTCGCTCCGAGTTGGCTTTAAACTATAGGTCCCGCCACTTCTGTATAAATTAACACACATAACATAAGTGGTGTGAGAAGCTAGGTCGTCATCCTGTCTAAAGTATTGTAATGACCCATTATATATGTATGTATGTACTGTATAGTCCAATAAATTACGTACGTATATTTTAAGCAAAATATTCTTTTTCTCAAATATTTAAACTTAAAAACTAGGTTTTAATAACAGCCAATTGATCGATTTATTATCGGAAATCGAGAAAGAATGATCCAAATAACAGAGTTCTACATCTGGGGCCAATTGTAATTTTTTTCTTCCTGTACGATCTCTGCAGAAGTCATAAGTAAGCCATATCTCTTCACATGCCTGCTTAGTACTCAATGACTCATGATATGGATGTAGTGACGCCACAATCCTGTTTAAATTGTTGATTGGTACGTTTTCTATCCAATTTAGACCCGGTGAGTCCTCCAATAAAGACAAATTCTTTTCCTGAGCCAAAGATTAGTAAGCATTAAGCAAGAGGTATGCCTGTTTTTATATGTGAACTACGTTCATTGACTATCAAATTAATCAAAACTTACCCAAGACTAGGGATGAGATACTTACTCACTAAATTAGCCATTACACCCCTTCAGTCAGAATTACAACCTAGTCTCTCACGCCACCCTTGTTGTGGTTGTTAGTTTTTTCAATAAGGTAAAGGCCCCTCAGGTTATTTTTATAGTCAACTCTGAACGATAGTTTTGAGAAACTTTATTTTTTGCCAGAATACGGTCGACGAATATTTTGAATATTACAAAGAAGTGAATTCTCATGTACTATTTACAAAAAATCCAGGTTCAAGAACATGGTTTTGGAAATTCTAAAGGGAATCAGTCAGTAGCGCTCTCACTCTTACTCTTACGCAGTCTTCTAACAAAAACACTGGAAGTAAATAAAATTACCATGAAGAACTTCTCAGAACCGTTGTTAAAATTCGATTCTAAAGTGTAGATTCCGCCACTCATGGCAGTTAACACACATTACATAAGCGCTGTGAGAAACTAGGTTGTAACCCCGACTAAAAGGATTATAATGATCAACTTAGTAAGTAAATATGTACTTCAAATAATAATCAGAAAGCTTTTAATCTGACCTTACACATATAATTGATCATTACAACCAATCAGTCAGGATTACGACCTAGCTCCGCTCATCACTTATGTCGGGTGTGTTAATTTTATATATGAGTGGTGAGACCTACAGTTTAAAATCGATTCCGATCGAGATATTTTCGAGAAGCTTTTTCATGGTAATTTTATTTTCACTCAAAGTTTTTATCAGAAATCTGCTGAGGATGGAAGTCGTCGAAGAAATATTTTTCATATTTCGTTTTGTTGAAGATGTCTGAGCTGTGGTTTGACCCATGGTCTCACGTCTAATAAGTGTAACACACTATCTACTGGATGGACTATGGAAAATTCACCTTAGTGATTGATTTAAAGCGAAACTAATGAGTGAATGAACTGAAACCGTTTGCAACAAAGGTGTGGAGACAATATTACAGAAGACATTAAAAATCATGACCAAGGTCCTCGTATGTTTCGAAATACGATCAATTAAGGTTTACCTAAAAAGATGGCCATTTTTTTCAAGACAGATTTGTTAACTCTCTTAAAAGATGGGAAGATACAATAACTTCTTACTGAATTTGGCATCTGATTTTAGTTCATCATCGATTGGTATAAAATTTACGGCGAAAAACTAAGTATTTGTTGAATTCTCTATTAAGCCATGTGAGAAGATTTATTTATAGTTTAGACCAGGTTTGACCACATTCTATTAACAATATTGTTGTTGTTGTTGTTATTTGTTGTTGGTTATTTATTATTAATTTTATATTGTTTGCATTGGCTTAACGAAAAACAACAAAAAAAAACAGACAAAAACAAAACTTGCCTCTATTGAACATTCAAATACAGGAGAGTTAAGTTAGCCATGAACCACTCACTGCTACAAGTCTTTGGTCATGTTAAAGACATATGGAGAAATAATGAAATAAACAAAGACGAAGACCAAGACCAGACCAACACGAAGAAGTCGAAGAAAAGACAAACCAATCAGCCTAAACTAAAGAGAAAAAAAACTTTCACTTGAGCCACTGCCACTAAAATTATCATCAGCAACAGCAACAAATAAAAAAAAAACATGATCATTATCATTATCAACAACATCATTAGCCGTTTGATCATTATGTTGGCCGGTTTAAAAAAATAACTGAACAGGCTCGGCTTAGAAATACAGAAGAAACTTGAGGCTGGTGATTATTTGTTTTCTGTTTAAAACATACGGGTTGGGTTGGCCCTTATTTTGTTTGTTTGGATTTTTTTCTTTTTCTATTTTTATTTGTTTAGATTCCAAACAGAGAAATCTGTATGGAACATGGTTTTGATTATAAAAAAGAAAGATTTTTTAATCTAAAAATGCTTTAAAGCACCTTAACAGGTGTATTTTAAAGTGGTAAGAAATTTAATTTCTGTGGTTATTTTTTTTTTTTCTTCTTTCGATTTTTATTATTATTTTATCGACATTTGTTTTCCAATTAATAATTTATGACAAGATATTTGGCGGTTTTCTATTTTGTTTCCTTTTGATGGCGGTAATGCTTTGAGGTTTTATGAATTTCAAACAGCATCGTGTCTCGGTGGTTGAAAAGACATTTTGAAAATATCATAGACAAGCGTAAAATGCCACATTTTCGGTTCATTTTATTGGAAAAAAAAACCTTAATTGGTGTCAAGAGTTTAATCAACACTGACAGTCTAGAGTTCACTAGGTTCAAAGCTGTAGCTTTCAATGAAACAATCATGTTCAGTGCAGTAAGTAATTAATTATCTTTTCGAAATCAATAACATTCCTTTTTTTGTTGTGGTTTGTTTACTGAGAACTTCGATATCAGACTTTCGTACAAGAGCTCCGAAAAGTCGCCTCGGTTCAAACCCTAGGTCAGACATTTCCAACAAAACGAAATGCGACTTCCCCTCCTTAGTTTTCTGGCAGAAAACCAATTATGCATGCATATATGTATGTATGTATGGACAAAACTACTAACTTTAATTCGTCTTAGATTGTGTGTTGATAGATGATATTAAAGTTGACGCCTATATTTTAGTACGCATACGTATTGTAATGTCAACACTATTAGAATACCATCCTGTAGCCCCATTCTGTCTATACAAACGAAACTAAAAATATTTTTTCAAAATAAAAAAAACAAAATTTAATTAAATTATTCGCATGCAGCCAACAATATTTCATTAAAATCAAGAAAATTAATTGACACTTTGGATTGATTATTGGCAAGACCAAATAGTACCAGCAACAATAGTAACAACAACAACAACAACAATTTTCTTTAACCATATGGCCAATAAAGTTGAGTTGCAAAGAATAATTTTTAAGAAAATCACAACATTTATACACACATACACCCACAGACAAGTCCACTAGCAACTAAACAGACAAACGGGCTGACAGCACCTAAACAAGACCGTTAAGTGAGTTTGTCAAGCAACAACAGTTTCAACAAAAATGTACAGAACGAGTAAACAAAAAAAACAAAAAAAAAAAAATAAAAAAAGAAAAATAATAATGTGAGTAGAAGAAAGAAGCAGAAACAGAAGCCAGAAGTATAAACAGAAAAAAACAGGTGCTGAGATGCACTTGCGTCAGCATTGAATTGAAATAAAAAGGAAAACAACAACATTAACCAAACAAATAATCAAAGAAAGCGATACAATAACTTAAAACAACAACAACAACAACAAAGCAGAGCAGCAAAAAACGGTAATAATATGTATAAATAAAAACAGCAACAACCGGATTCAAAAAAACACAACACCACACGAAGAAAAAAACCAAGAAAATCCAACCCACACACACTTTTACCGCATCAAAAACCAAACTGCAAACCAAAAAAAAAAGAAAACAAAATCTTACAACAAGTACCGCAGGTTCTCAGTTAAAGAGAAAAACCAATAAAGGTATAAGAGGAGAGAACATTTATTCATGAGTGAAACAAGTGAGTAAATTGAATAAAAAAAAACAAAATTAAAATAAAAATAATTGCAACAACAACAAATACTCGTAATAGTGATATAAAGTGGAGTAATTGGCGGTGGTGGTGGTGGTGGTGATATATTTAACAACAAATACTCGTAATAGTGATATAAAGTGGAGTAATTGGCGGTGGTGGTGGTGGTGGTGATACATTTATAGGCAAAAATCAAAAACAAACACACAAACTACGCACACACAGCATTGCAATGCATTGCAAAACCGCACATGTATAACAGTAACCAATAAATAACCTTCCAACAGAGATGGAAATTAAGAATTGTTGTTTAAAGGATAACCCATAAATAAAAATTATTAAGTAAAATTGAAATTATAAAGGATTTTAAAGAATCATAAGCATTATTCTATTGATCAATGAAACTAAAAGAGAATAAAAAATGTTTGTCATTGAGAACTTTACTAAACTTTTCCTAAATCGTCCAAAATTAAAGCGATTTCGAAAAGGGACTCCCAAACTTTCGACGATTACTATGCTCGTTTGTCCGCTTTACGAAGTTATTATGGATAACGACGAGCGTTTACTAAGCGGGCTCTGCAGCAATTGACAACTGACAAAAATTTAAATCGGAAAATGATCTCTAGCGATGAGACCCATTTCTAGATGTATGGTTACGTGAGCAAACAAAATTATTGAATTTGGTACGATAAGAATCTACATGAGATTCAAGGGCAATGCAACCCGAAAAAGTCACTTTTTGATACGTATTTTAATTATTTTAATAAGTCTTAACAGCATTCCACATTAAATGTTCTGCGCGATTTGATCCCGTCAGACTTTTTCTTGTAGGGTTTTCCTAAGTCGTAGGTGTATGCGAATAAGACACAAACAAACCGAGTAAAACCTATAAAGTTGTCTTAGATCCAAACAGCTGATTTAATATTGGTTGTATTTGTGTTGCGCCAATACTACATTTTTCTTTAAAGTTATAGTTTCCAAGAGCTACACACTCATATCTAGCTTTAGTGTGTGACTATACTGAGATTCTTAGGAAGCCTAGGAGCAAACAGTAATAGCAACAAAGTAATACGCTGAAGTGAAAATGCCTGGACTAAGTGAGAGCATTTTGGCTTAAGAGAGTATTTTATGAACTTCTAAAGTTTTTTTTCCTAATTTTCGAACAAAGAAATTTATGCTTTAACATCGAAGCCTATTCCGACAGTTTAGGAGATCGAAGAGCCATAATTGTGAATTCGATCATTATGTTTACGTCATGTGCAAGTGTTAAGAGTATAGGGTAGCTCTACAGTGTATCACCCAATCCTGTTTGTCTGACAAACTTCAGGATGTTGTTCGGTGTCAGAAACTCTCTTGCTAGTACTTAAAACGCATCCAGGTGTTCCCTTCTAAGGTCTATTAACAGCTTCCAAGTGAGTACTTGGGCTTGAGGCGATCCCTATTCTAAACAAGTATTGTTTGTATCTACAGTGGCTAGTCAGAAGACTGGTTACTATTCTTAAGCTTCTTCTGCGATCCTATTTCCACCACCTAGCCGATTCAAAGCAAAATTATATAGAGTTGGCCTTGTCCTTTCTACTTCCATTTCATGTTTAATTGACCTCATCCTTATGCTTACTTACATGTTTATTAACACTTAACGATTAAGGTAGATTTACGTTGCCCCATTGCGATTTCTTAGGAAGTTTACACAAATTGTCGGAGCAGGGAAGCAAAGCTATCGGCAAAAACTTTTTAAAAGCTGCCAGGAAACTCAGAAAGACAGTGGAGACTGGACCGGTCCTTATATGTTAAAATGAAAACGAATTTCATACGAAGGCGTAACGTTCAAATTACAAATTTTATAAAAATATCTAAAAACCAGTGAATTAACTCGTAAAAATTTTATTGCATTCACCTTGCAAGGTACGCATATGTAAACTTTCTTCTGGAACAGCCTGTAGTGACAACAATCATTTGCGTACTTTTCGCGTACTGCATCGAAAATGGGTAAATAATCAGCAGATAAGAATGTTTTTAATAATTTGTTCAAGGCTTAATAACATTGCTGATAAATATTGTTTCAGAAACCATATTTTTTTTATTTAATTTAATAGCCCACATTACACTTACTTTTGTGTTGCACTGTATACAAAAGAGTGCATATGAAATAATAAACAGAGATTTAATACTCGCACATTATATAGAGAGGTATGCGAGAATTTAAAAAAGATTTTTAAGCTGCAAGGAAAAACCGGAAAAGACAAATGAAAAAGATTAAAAAAGGGTCCAAACACCCAAGCTCTGCCTGCAACCGAGAATATCCAAGACTCGTATGAAGAACCGTTTAATAAAACCGGATTAAAAGCGTTATTTTTTTTTTTTTGGTAGTTGGTTGTGTGGCATTTCAATATTAGCGTACCTTTTCTTTGGCACCCGTCCAGCTGTTTTGTACAGATTTTGCCAACATGATGCCTTTATTTTCAGCCATTAACTATGTAAACGAAACAACGATTAGTGTTATTGCTTGTTTGTATTATAAATTTTTTTTGTTTTTCAGCACTTGGTGGTATACTTTTCTTTTGTTTGTTTGAAAAATTTTTTTTCTTTGTATTAAATGCAAAAAATTTAAATTTTTCACACAGATTTTCTTTTAATAAAAAATTATTTTGCACTATGTTTTTCATAAATTTAATTTATATTTAATTTTTTTTGTTAAATTTTTTGCTTATAAATCTGGCACGTTAAAGAGAACAATTAAAATTTGGATCTGACTTTGTCGATGTAATATCGTGATACCTCTCATTTCTCTAAGGCTCCAAATAACAACTTGGTTTGTTGTTTTTTTTTGCGAAATTAACTGGAACTGTCGTCGTCTAGGGTTCCTATGAAAGCGTCTAATGGTTGTTGTGTGTGGTTGAATTAACAACAACAAAAAGGGAAAAACTATTAATGAACAAAAATAGCCAAGAGAGACAACAGAAAATTAATATTCAAAAAAACAAAAACAATTGTTAGCGCCCGCGAGATATTCAAAAAACAAAAACAAATTGTTATGCTGGCCGACTTGATTTTAACTGACTGACTGAGTGACTGACACAAACACGCGAGCGAAAAGAACTGGTGTGCGATGCAATTTAAAATTGAAATTTACAAGCGAACAACGAGATGTGTAACGTTTAACGGCTCCAACTCAACTCACAGTGCTACACTACGCATTATAATGGAAAAGCCCCCACACAAAATGTTTAACAAAAAAAAAATAAACTCTCGCACACTCATAAATAAAACCACCGTACATTGAGTACGACCATTTGTGTGTGGGTAATCAAAAAAGCTCTCTATTTACTCTCTGCTCTAACGTCTTACCGTTATATACTCTTTGCCTATGATTACATTTTGCTAATAAATTTGATTTTTTTTAATTGTTGTTGCTCTCTTACCAGATTCTCATAAACAATTGCTTGCAGATCACTTGTGCTTACTCTTTAAATTATCAAAAAAAAAAAAACACTCTTTGCTATTAAACTTTTTGTACATTTGTTTCGCACTTGCTCCCTTATAGCTACATATTCGCACTTTAAATACCCCCTACAACCCCCTTTAAAATACTTTTCTTCTATAAATTCCATGATACTCCGTTAAAAGAGTTTGAGTTTTACCTTATTTGTAGATTATATTTCGTTTTCTTTTTTTCGGATTCTTTTTCTTCTATTATTTATGTACACTAAATGATAATTTGTTTGGCACTTATTTTATTTATTAATCTTATTTCATTTATTTTTAATTTATCTATTGGAATTTTAACTATTTTGGTTTTGTTTATATTGTTACAGTTTCCGTTCATTACTATGAGAAATGTCGGCATTACTGTGTTGCTAATATTCAGTGAAACATTATTAAATTGAAACACTGTAGTCAGCGAGATGTGCTAAATAATTCAGTAAGTGGATGTGCTATATAAAATCACTGGCATTGATTGAAATGTTTCATTTCAATTCGTAAACAATAAATTAACAATTCGTAGACATAAAGTATTAAATTTTGTTATAAACGAGTAAGATTCACGATAAGGCTGCTATTGTGTTGGGAAATGGAAAAAAACTTGTGATAGGGTGATGGCAAATAAGAATTAGGCGTACCTCGCGAATTGTTACTGTTGCTTTTAGCCCTGTAGACCGGTAGTCTGAAAATATGAGTCATGCAGTAATTGAAGGCAGGTTAAAGCGTTCGGTCCACAGCTATACCTACCGCGTTTGCTACGAATTTATTCACCTTGGTTCCACCATCTCGAAAAATGGTACCAAACTGCTCGCCAAAAGTGGAACTACTCTTGCTGTTATGTCCTCAATAGACAATTGAATAACAAGGACATCTGAAGGTCGCTCCTACCCGTGGTTCTCTATAACGCGAAAGCATCGACGTTGCTACCCAACGATATTAAAAAGATAATCTGCTCAATACGATTTGGCGATGATGACCTGTATGAGATATGCACATTGTTCCGCGCATTGACATTCAGCTGCTAAGGTGGTTTCCTATGACTTTCGGATAGGAGCGGACTATCCGGCGAGGTTCCTACTTGATGCGTCGTACAAAACAACCTTGTCCGTTTTCGGTGAACCTAATTAAAGAAGTCTTGTAATCGATTATTGTGATCAACAGTCACGCACTAAACAAAAAGCCTAAAAAGAAATGCTAAGGCAGGTAGAAATCCGACAAATAGGTTGTTAAGGCCTATTTAAAAAAATGAAATGATAATCTAACTTCTGAATATATGGGCGGATTAAAATCACCTAGCCAAGTTCCCTCAGTTTCTACTGAGTCATCACAGATATATTTGGTCTGGTGTTGTTGTTGTTGCAATAGTATATCGCATCTAAACAAATTGGTGCAAGAGAATCCGATTTGACGAGATATCGACAAGTATAATGACTAGAGAGACTAAAACAGAATGATTACATACACAGCAATTGGATCAGTTCGAACTCTTTTTTAAGCGACACCAAATCGAAGAACCCCGTTCAACACTCTGCTCCCCAGAATGATACCGGCTGTATTGATTATCTTCATGAGAAAACCAAATTGATACCGGTTAGACAACGCAACGCTTTGTCCTTCGTCACACTAATCACGAGATGTGAACACATGCATCCCCAGACATATAAGGCCAGACGTCAGAGATGCTAGAAGCTAGGCCGTAATCCTGACTGAAGGGTTGTAATGGTCATTTATGTATTATGTATGTATGTATGTCAGAGAGGTAATTCTGTTCATTGTGGACCGGGCAACCGTTATGTAAGTCTACAAAGTACAGGCTGTAATTGATGGAATGAAGGAACATGGGTTTAATAGTGTCCTGTACGGCCATCTACACAACATTGCGGACAGTGAGATGCTCCTACTCAGGCAACAGAAATCTACTCTGACAGAGATCTAGTTGGAACTGAAATCTCAACCACTATGGCGACAGGACGATACACCAAACTCTGAATAGATACCCAGCTTCCTTTCCCAGCTTATATCAAGCATCTCTTGCAATATAGCCCTTTCGGTACAAACATAGCAACCAACCAATGACACTCGAACAATCGGGAGCAACATTAAAGTTAATACTACAATTACAGTAAAATCAACAGTATGATGGTTTCTTTTCCATGATGCGGACATTGAAATTGCTTTCTCTGATTAGTTTTACTACATACATAACATAATTGAATCCCTTCCGTCGGGATTTATGACCTAGCTTCTAACACCACTTATGCTGTGTGTGTTAATTTTATCCATAAGCGGCAGGACCTATAGTTTAAAGTCGATTCTGAACGACAGATATTTGAGACACTTTTCATAGCAATTTTATTTTCCCTCAGTGTTTTTGCCAGAAATCAGCTGAGAGGAACTGGCCGAAGAACTTTCACATTTCGTTTTGTTGGTTCAAACCGAGGTCTCATGCCTAATAAGTCGTAGTGTCTTGGCTACCAGACTACGACGACTATTTTACAATTTTTTGTAATATTTTTAAATTATTTTCTCTTTAACCTTAAATACAGAAAAAAAAACATTAAAAATATTTTCTTAGTTTTAAATATTAAATAGTTTATAATATTATTAATTATTTATTCGCTAATGATGTAATTTTTAATAATAAAAAGGAAAGATTTTTAGAGAAATATGTTTCCATTAAAATGTAATCTGATCATAAGTACAAAATTGTTAATCATAATTTTAAGTTGTAGTTTTTGTTGTTGATAATGAAAGAATCCCTTAAATTACGAGAGACAAGTTTTACAGAGAAATATAATAGATGCGTTAGAAAAAAAAACAAAATAGAAGGACAAGTAATATTAAATACAATTAATATCTTAAGTTATTATACAAAAATTTGTGTATACGATTTATGTTTAATGAATAGAAAAATTTAAAAAAAAAAACAAATTATTTTCAAGTCTTTGAACATTTGAGACGTCTGGCGGTGGTGTGTAGATCCCAGTCATATTTTAATAAATAACTCAACAGTCTCCGGTAATGTTAAGTTTCATATCGCTTAAAATATTTGTAATTTTATATTTTAATGGCTTTATGAACATCCCAGTCTATGAAACCTAAAGCAGTTAAACAGCGTTCGGGAGAGCTCTGTAAATGTAATGAAAAACCACTTTAACCTTAAGAAAGTATTTAATTCTTCGAGTTTAAAAACTACATCTTGCCCAAAACCTTCATCATAATGCGTACTTCATCTGAATCGACCCTTTTCATGTCCTTTAGTTTTTATCGGCAAATCTAAAAGATCTTCACAGCTACCGAATTCGAATCATTCAGGCGATTAATAGCCGCTGAAAACATTTCAGCTTCTGTGGGTGGGCTGCGTTTTATTTAACTCACTTTGGCTATAACACCTGTATCTCCCGCCAGTCTTGTTTGGTGTTTAATCATGCCTTATTACCGATTCCGTGTACCTTTTTAAACAAAGCATTGCCGGCAAGCTCATTATCGGCTTTTAATAATTCCCAGAGCATTTCAATTAGTTTATCACTGAAGGTGTGTTGCTGCAAGAGCTGGATTATCGAAACTTTTCTTCAGTGATTTTCGATTTGTTTTGTTGATGACGACGATGATGTTGTCATGGTAGTCTGTTTAGTAGTTTCCTCTGGTCATTATAGATTAACATCTAAACTTTCATTGGATTTTTTTAAACTATCCAGGATTTGCTTTGTCAGTGAACCATATTCTTGTTCCGATATCAAGATTCCTTAGTTCATCTTCATTGACATATAAGCCACTGGCTAGTTTTTGAGCATCAAAGTCCACCTCTTTACTTTTGTGATAATGATCCTTTTGTATAGAAAAATTATAAAAACCATCGGTAACATCGGGTGATTGCAAGACTTGATCTTTATTGAAGTCGGCTTCTAAAATTGATTCAAACTGTAGTGAGGCTGTGTCATCAGTGCCTATATTTTGATAAGTTCTATCCTGACTGTTAGACGTAGTGGCGGTTGACTGGGTTTTCGTAGTATTTTCATACTCAGCCATAGTGTTGTTGTTGCTGTTGTTGATATTAAAAGGTTTTACGGTAGGCAAATTGCGCGATGTTGAATTCGCCGCTGTAGGCGACTTTAATAGTGATGGTGATTTCTCTTCATCGTTTATTACACGCTGTAGAGTTCTTTGCACTCCATTGGCTGGTATTATGAGAGGATATTTGCGCACATGTCTCTTAGGATTGGCTTGTATATGTTTTTTACCCTCTTTCGGCGGCAATACCGGCAAAGCATTGTGATCGGTTGCAGTTTCACTATCTGTCGGGCTTGATGGTTTCTCCGGAAATTTATAGGACGAGGTATTGGTTACATAACTAGGACTTTCACAGGGTGATACATTATCACCCATACGACTATTTAAAGCTGTTGTGCTATTAGTATCTTTGCTTAGTTCCAATTCGGCTTTGCGTAAACGATTAGCCGCCCCTCTGGTGGGTAATGTTGTAGGGCGTGGAGCATTTTGTAGTGGCGGTATAACCATTTCATTATCGTTTCCAATTGAGCGCAACGGTATGGTGGATATAAATTCATCGCTATCGTGTTTAAAATGCGTTGAACGTCTTGGCAATGTTTTGGCAGA
>QOCX01004848.1:0-13673 GCA_005959815.1 Sarcophaga bullata | reverse complement strand
GATTCATTGTTTTTAACATCTGCAAACACAAATTTATCGGGATCACAACCGCGGCATCCTGGACATGAACTATCAGCAGTAAAGAATTCATAGGGCAATTTTAATTTATCAGCAGTCTTTTTATCCTCTTCGTTTATGGCTAAAGTGCTTGTTGCAGGCTGAGAACTCGTGGGGGTAGCTATTGAGGTGTTTGTTGGAGATTCGATAACCTCAGCTGTTCCGTCAAGAGCTTTTTTAACAGCGTCCATAAAAGCTTCTGCCACTTCTTTTGTCTTAAATCTCAGCGAAAATTTCTCTAGTTCAACAGAACCCTCGCTGAAATCATTAACGACAAATAACCAAGATTTGTCATCTTTACGTTTGTAATCAACATCTTCGTTAAGCATATGGTTGAGACATATTTTCAAAATCTGTTCGCGCCTCATTACAACACGTAATTTTTTTGTTTCTTTATGACGTAAAATTTTAACATTGCCTAAACCACGTTCCTTCCATTCGCCATCAACGAAACGATATAATTTGGCACGATGTACGTAGAGCAGGTCCTCATCTTCTTCGCCGGTTTTTACTTCAATCTGTAGCCAAATTTTCATTAAGAATATATGAAATAAATAATAAATAAAATTGTACGTATGTGTATATGTGTATATAGTATGTATCGTGAACAATAAAAAGAAAAAAACGAAACAATTATGATTTTTTAAATGTCAAAATTAAATATTTTTTGTTTGTTTTTGTTTTTGAACATACCTTATCTGGCAATGGTATGACGGGTGTAAAGTATGTGTTGTTTTCTTCTTCTTCATGATACTCTACATCGCCATCATCTTCAACTCCTCCTCCATCGGCATCACCTCCACCGGACTTCATTGGGCTTTTACCTGATTTACCAGGACTTTTTGGTTTTAAGGTAAAACTGAATTCCTTTTTATCCAGAGAAAATGCATTCGGAGTCGATTCGCCGCCGGCCAATATGGGTGATTCTATAGCTTTCGTTGGTAAGTTAAAGCTAAATGTTGATTTACCCAAAGATGCATTGTTAGGTGCGGTGGCTGGTGTGGTTGACATATTTAATATTGTAGATGTAGTAGAAGGTTGTGTAAATGTAAATGTTTTTGCACTCTCAGTTGTTGCTACTGATTGAGTACCAAAACTAAATCCACCTGCAAGTGGTTTCACAGGATTATCACTTGACGTGACAGCAGTTGCAGGGGAGCCAAATCCAAAGGAGAATTTCTGTGCAGGGTTTGAAAGGGCCAGTATATTTGTGTTGGCATCTTTTTTAGGTACGGTGTCGTCTTTAGGAGCATCACAAGCCTTGCAATATAGGGCGTCGGCTGAATTAGTCAAATAACAACCTTGGCATGTCCACGAACCTGCTTTGGGCTTAAAAGCATCACCAAATCCGCCAGTTGCTGGAGGTTTAGTTTGATGAAATTTTTTCATTTATTTCTGATGAGACAGATGTCGATGTTGTTGTGGCGTAATAAATCCAAAGCTTGGTTTTACAGTGGAAGATTGAGACTGTGTTGCTGCAGATATGGTTGCTAAAGAAGATGCAGCACTAAAGCCGAAACTGAACTTCGTATTACTACTGGGAGCTAAAATATTCGATGTGACTTCCTTCTTAGGTACTGTATCATCTTTAGGTGTATCGCAAGCCACACAGTACAATTGATCAGCATCATTTGGTATGTAACAAGTATTGCAAGACCATGAACCCGCTTTCGGTTTGAAAGCATCTCCAAAGCCTTTAGTTGGCTTAGCTTCGAGAGCATCATTTTTCTTTTCACTGATTTTAGAGTTGGCCTCTTCTCCCTCACTAATTTTGGCTTGGCGTTATGTATTGCTTCCAAAAATTGTTTGCAAGTTTCTGGCGACTTAAAACGAACAGTCAACATTTCAGTAACCAACTCATTTTCAGAAAAGTCTTGGCCTGCCCAAGACAGAGCGGTTTTGAGTTTTTGGCATATTTGAATGAAGTGTCTTTGTAAACGCGTTGATTACAGCATAGTTTATGAATCTGTTCTCTCCTCATCACCAGTCGTACTTTATTGAAGTCGTCCTTGTCTTGCAGCAACTTAATATTTCCCAGGCCACGTTCTTTCCACTCACCAGCTTCTTTGTCGAAACGCAACAATTTAGCTCGGTGTTCGAATAGGACAATTTCATTCTCTTCACCGGTATTCACTTCCACCAAATCGGGTAACGGAATGACCGGATTAAATTGGGCTGTGGGTACATAATCGTCTTCTGTGTCAGAAGTTGAAGATTTATTTAAAGCACTGCCAGTAGCTGTTTCATTTACTGTTGTAGGTATGACAGACGCAGCCGATGCATTCGATGTTGGGTTGATAAACGGCGATGAAGACAAATTGCTGAAAATACTTGCAAACGTGGAGGTTGTACTCGTGATTGTAGCGCAGTTTTCGAAGCACAACTGTAGATGATGCAGTGGTGGTTAGAGTGAGGATATGCTGGATGAAGCAGTCGACTTTCCAAAAGTGAAGTTAGCAAAAGGCGATGCGAAGTTGTTTACTGTTGTTGATTTGTCTGAATTATCGTTTGATGTTGATATTTTAGTGGCAAATTTAGGCACTAAATAGAATTTTGAAACAGGAGCTGTATTCGATAGAGTAGTTGTTGCAGCAAAGGGGTTGTCCAAAAACAGGTTTTGCTGATGTCCTGAAATGTCATCATTCTTGTTTGGTGCTGGAGTACTGGTGGCAAAATTAGTTGTTGTTGATTTGGTCAATGCAAATGGTGTTGCTGCATTAGTAACTGTCGTTGAAGCTACTTTGGGTTTCTCTACATTTTTGCCTGGCATAGCAGATTGTTTATCTTCAGCTTCCTTTTGTGCCTTTTTAAAAGCTTCTTGGAAAAGTTTAGCGGTTTCCGGTAATTTAAAGCGTACAAAGAATTTTTCCAATTGCAAAGACTCGTCTGCGAAGTCATTAGCGGCCCAAATGAAGCCTTTAGTTTCATTTTTAGGTACAGTCAATATTAATTCAGGTGTAATTGAATGATTGGCACATATTTTGTGAGTCTGATCACGTCGCATTAAAATTCGAGAAGTACCCTCCTTATTCTTAAGAATTTTTATGTCACCAATACCACGTTCTTTCCACTCCTTATCTACGTGACGGAACAGTTTTGCTCTGTGGCAGAACATCACTTCTTCATCCTCCTCACCAGTACGAACTTCTACTTCATCAGGCAAAGGAATGATTGGTTTGAAATCTGGTCGTGGATCATATTCAATTTCTTCAGTGACTGATCTATTGTAATCACTACTTTCCGAAGTTCTGTTAAGAGTATCATTAGCAGTAGATTGTGGTCCTGATTGGGCGGCGGCGGCAGCTGCTGCGGCTGCTATTTGTGGTTTAAAACTGAAAGTTGATGTGGCAATAGAAGTTCCAAACGTAGTCGTGGTGGAGGAAGTTGTCGAAGTTACGATTTTATTTGCAAAAGAAGCTAATTCCGCGGAGAATGGCGCTTGTGGTTGAGTAACCAAACTCGATTTAATATGGTGGGATGGTATTGTGACACATAAAGGAGTTTGTTGTTGTGATTGCAAGGAGATCGTGTTGGGGTTTGGTAAAGGATCAGAACTAGTAATAACAACATTAGCTGGTGGACCTTTTTCTACTGGCTGGTTATTCAGTGGTTTATGGAATTGCATTGTGGTTGTTGGAGTGGTGGTAGGAGGAGCTGGTATTGATATACTCATTGAAGTGTGAGTTAGCGGAGTTGTTGAAAATGTGGGTGCGGCTGGCGGTATTGGTGTTATGTTGGTTACGCTTGAAGTTATTGATACAGGGGGTTGTTGCAATAGGTTATATAAATTGCTGGGTCTGTTTGCTTCTACTCCCATGCCTGTTGGAGGAAGAGTTGGTGGCGGCAGCAAAGGTGTCGAAGTGACTGGCATGTTGAAGTTCATTGCAGCCGATGGCACCGGCACCGTTGGATCCAGATACGGTAGAGAAGGGAGTGTACCGGGACGTTGATTAATACCGGGTGCTGCAGGTTGAGGCGTCATCATATATGGGTTTGGCTGATTTGGATGGCCATAATAATTCAAAGGATAGTTGTGTGTTGGTGGGAACATAGGACTATTGTAGGTTGCTTGTAAACGTTGTTGTTGAGACATAAATGGAGAATTTGACATCATATTAGGTCCGTTTGTTACACTTCCAGCATTATTTCCGTATTGATTTGCACCTATATGTGATGTTGAAGATGTTTGCTGTTGCTGCTGATACAATTGCTGCTGGAGAGTGTCTTCGATAATGTATAAATCGTCGAGCACATTAGATGCATCATCACGTGAGGGTGGATTGGATGAAATTCTCATTTTCCTCATTGCTTCTTCACAACTTGAGATTTTATCTTTTAATGTGGAAATTTCCTTGGTAATGTTTTGTAATTCTGGTTTGAGGTTATTCATTATTTCGTCCTTAAGCAGAGTTAAAGTGTTGGCAATTTCCTTAACCAGAGTTTCCATTTCTTGATTGTGGGACGACAATATGGCATTAGCAGATAAAGTATCCCTTCTTGAACGCGTAGTATTAACCATAGACGTAGGAGGCATAATCGAGTTTTCAGCATAAAAATCAGTTTCCGCATCTTCATAAGAACTTGAGTTGTTATGACCGGTGATTGGACTAAAATTCGTGTTCGAATCATTTAAGTAACGCGCAGAAGTTTGTTGAAGTCTTTTAATCTCACTGTGTATAACTGAATTTAATGGATGATTTGGATCTGCATGGGCGCTACTTTTAAGAAGAGCTAAAGTTTGATTTAAACATTCGCTAGCATGATCTAAATACATCCGCTTAGTTTTCTTCGGCGTCTTACTAGCCTCATCCAGTTTGCGATAAGCCTCAGCTTGCATGTATGTTGCAAATGGTAATTGAATGCCAGATAGTTCTTCTATTAAGTCTTCGTATTCTGATTTTTTGAAATACCTTGTGGCCAAATATGAAACTGCATCTTCTGCAGCAGAAGCTAGTGCACGTTCGGCGGCCGATGTTTGTGATTTTGCGTATTTGAAGTATTTACGGAATGGCTCTAAAACACTCTTATTGTGCATTTTCATCATATTCAGACCATATTTGTAAATGGATTCAGCTCTAGCTTCCAGATATGATTTTTCGATAGGTTTTACAATGTCCTGTGCTCTGGCAACAAATATTTGGCCCAATTTAAAGACGATTGCCATGTCTAATTTCGGACCATTAATGCCTCGAACAGCTTCAATTCCATATTGCAAATTTGCTCTTAATTCTGCCAGATCGTTGCCACTGCTAAGATTTTTGTAAACAATATAAGCTGCGTTCCACCATTGTGATTGTTCTTCCGTGCACAATAAATTTTGAATGTTAACAAATGGTAGAAGTTTTGGTTTTCCCAAAGCTGAGCTATTGCCAGATTGGTAATTATTAAAAGCCTCTCTATCTACTTCCAAGGCTCTCTTAGCTTGAATTGTAGCGGCGTACAGGAAGCTATCTACATCGAGCTGATTTAACGATTCGGCTCCACAGAAGGAAAGATTTTGTGGAATAATTTAATTCCACTAAACATATTTAGCTTTTAATACGCCAAGTTCTCATTCCCTAAGACATAAGTAAACCCATATGCTGTAATGAGGATTGAGCTCGCCAGATATTGAGCGGCATTTCATAGCATTCAACGTACAGCATATGATGGCATTGTCAGTTAAATAGGTTCAATCAGTTGGAATCTTTGCGAACATAGATGACTTAACTTTTTGGTCACTATTGCAGAATAATAAAGCAAAAATATTACGTCTCCACTGACGATCACTGCAAATCTGACGGACTTGATTTAATAGTTCATCATTACTTTGCCAAAGGCCCGATGATTGAGAACCCAAAAGATTGTTAATGTTGTGAGCATTTTCCTTGTCTACACCGTTGTCATCGACACAGGAAAGTAGAGTTCGTCCAACCTTTAATGAATTATGTTAACGTTAATTATGGACAAATAACAAACAGTTCTTGACTTTAATTTAATTATTTATGACTTACCTGTGCACACCGAAAGGAACCCTCCCTCTGCCATAAAGTGATTAATTGTTTACTCTGCTCGTCGCAATGCTTCATCCATGCTTCTTTGCTGTTTGGTGCTTCGATTTGGAAGGCCAATAACAATAACGGCAGAACAGCGCGAGTTGTCTCTTTCCATTTGTTTTTATTCTGCAAAAGTTCTCGTTTAAATATTAACGCTGAAGCATGTAGCAAAAGTTGACCACGATAATGATCGAGAAATAGCTCCACTAGTTCCTTTTGGGCACAAAATTTATCTGACAGTTGTGATATCTTAAAGAGGTATTGATCTAGATTGAAGAGTAAATTTGCTGTTTCAGTCACTCCACCACCTATGATTGTGGAATTTGATGTTAAAAAAAATGATATTTGAACTTGACGTTCCAAACATATGGCCAGCAATAACCAGAAGTCCCAGTCTTTTTTAGTGTTCGGCATTTGTTCGTATTTGTTTAAGACGAGCCAAACGACATTGTACCATTCGCCACTTGTCACAAATTCATCCTTCTGACTCATTTCCAATTGATGCACATACTTGAATGCATCTAATATTTGATTTTTTCAACATAGTTGCGAACCAGTCCTAACTCTCAATTGGACATCTCATTCGTTTGCAGCGATCCTTTGTATCAATTCTTCTACCTTGATTGGTTCCCAAATTCTCTTTGTTATAAGTTTTAAGTCGTAAAGAAAATACTTCATTTTGTACTTTTTCAGATTCGGCCAACTCACACCAATACTTTGCTTTGTTTGTATTTAAATTTTTATCCTCCAACAACAGTTGACAGACTTCAGCCAGTATATCCGATTGCTTTGGATTCAATTGCAATGAACGCTGGAACGATTGTAAAGCTTTGTCGGGTTTTTTCAAACGCTGATAACATTGACCAAGTAATTTATGGGCCTGATCATTATCTTCTTTAACACTCAAATACGAACAAAGGTATTGTTCAGCAGTGGCAAATTCATTAACTTTGTAATAAAGCTTTGCTATAGTAAAACTGCGTAAATGACGCTACAATTAAAATAAAATTTATTAAAATATTCGGTAAGTTGTTATAAATATATACGAACAATTAAAACTATTGAAAACTGTTTAAATAAATTTCCTTTTCAAGACTGCGTAGTTGCAATTGGAATTGGAATTGAAATTGAGGACTACAATTAAGAAACACGAAGTATCACAAGGGTAATTTTTAAATGATGTGTCGCAAATAATACATGAAGGTGATACGTTTCTTTACGTGGATAATGACTTTTTTTTGATTAGTAAGGAGAAAAACTAAATGGAGAAAATATGTCGAAATATAAGTGAAAGTTTTATAATGAGCAAAAGGGATCACAACGAATGTAAAGATAAGAAGAGGTAAAAACTTAAGGTTAAGTGCATCAGATTAACCACGAAAAAGATTAGGTTGGGAATCAGTATTTTATTTTCTTTTATTATTCTTGGCTCAAAGTACATTAGTTCAGAAGAGTGATCGTGTCAATATTTAGATTCTGTGATAATGAGAATAAGTCGCCAGAACATATTCTTGGGACCTGCGAGGCATTAATGCATCCCAAAGGGGAAATACTTGGTTCATATTAGGAGATGGGCAGATAATTATCATTGTGGACACTGATCAGAATCGTAAAGTTTGTCGGTGCAATAGGCTTGAGGTAAATATTGTAGGGATACCATAACTAGATTAAGGTCATTAGAACAGATCGTATTATCGCAGTACTAACACAGATCTTTACGCCGACAACAATAATAATCATATTCAAGGAAATAGGTAAGAGAATTAGGTTTTCCAGAATTTTATGGAGACAAAAAGCAATAATAATAACAACAAATTTTTACAACAGATTTAAATTTGCGCTTGAATATGTAAAATGATAGAACAACGACTAATATTAAACAGAATAGTAAAACGTAAAGCAAAGTTAAAAATTAGGATTTTTCTTTTTGTATACGATGATCACACAAAAACTGAATGGAATTTTTTTAACTAAATTGGGATTAAATTTTTGAAAACTGAAATACCAGGTGATATTATGAGCACAAATAGCGGTTTTTTTTTTTTATAAATTAAATCGAGTTCAGTTGTAATATTGCTATCAAATGGTATAAGTTCGCCCTGATGCTCTGCTGATACAAAAAGGGTTAGTTTAATTTAAAGCAGAACAATTTCTATTAGCTTTCGACTATTAGATGCTTGAAAAAATTATTAAAAATTGAGAAATATGCATTTCTTAACAGTATTTCTCCTTAAAATTTCAAGTTCTTTCAAGCCTGAAGTCTGTTAAGCAATATTAGTAATATATCAAGGTGTTGTTATTATACACAGCAAATGAAAACAATGCTAAGGAAAAAGCCGGTACACGCGTCTCTATTAACAAATGACGTTAATGAAAGACAGCCGCCAAACATAACCTCAAATATTATGGGATAATTATTTTTAATTACATTATTGTAAAGTGAATTTGGCCAGCAAACATTTTTGTTTCTTTCTACATTTGGAATAATTTGATTTATTTTTAGAAATAATTATATTTAATAGTCTAGATTATAGATGTCATAAAATTTGCCTGCCACAAACAAACGCTGTTAATACCAAGCGATATGATATGTGCTTGCCATTACTATTTGTGTTTAGAATATGAGAAAAATCAATTATTCATTTCGTTATATAAACCAAATACATGTTTTTGTTTTTATTCTTGAAAAATGCATCGAATAATTTATCATTATCAAACACATTAAATGCCATTCAATGCAATACAAAAAAAAAAAAAAAATGTGGGAAAAGATGCAAACAGACTCACCTCTGTCTCGGTTCGTATTTTAGCCAATGCTGTGCGAACATGAGCATCGACTTCTTTTTTGGTTTTGTACATGATGATGATGGATTCTTGTTTATTAAAAACTTTAAATATTTTAATTTTTTTGTTCTGCTCAAAATATGCAGAAAAAATTCATTAAAATTTCACAAGATTTCCTTTTTCTATCAGTTTCTTTTTTTTTAATGTGCTTTTCTTTTTTCACTTTTCAGTTGACGGTCTTTATGCAATAAACAGTACTTGTGAAATTTACTTTTGAGGTAATATTATTATTTGATAGGCATTTGTATTATTTCCCACAATACTATGATGTTAAAATTAACTAAATTATTAAAAGTTGAGCGTTAAACAATTAACTTTTCTTTAAGGGAAATCACTACTTCGGTTCACACAAAAATTTTTCGCACATTGTCTGTGATTCGTATGCGCCGCTTCGTTGTATGGCTCAGAGTTGCTTTGTGTTTGCTGAAAAATTTATAACATATCTGTTTTCCTTACTTCATAGGTTATGTAAAAACGGCCAAATAGTTGATTTCGATGGCGTTTTAATGATGAGAGCGTTACTATTTAAAGTTGATGCCGTTTTTTATGTTTTAAATGTTTGCTTCCGTTTTATAAAAAATATTTATAATTGTTATTTATTTATCCATGAAATGACAATTAATTTTTATTTTATATTTTTTAGTGTAAAAATTGGATAAAGTCGTAAAATATAAATTACACTTTTGTTTTGGTAATCAAAAGAAATTTCAGATTAATTTATTTGAATATGATCGTATGCTATGATGTTAAAATCTTAGGAAAGAGTAGTTTCGATTCCACTCTAAAAGATTGGGAACTATAGAAATGGATCTAAATCCATGACCGAAGTTGAGCCGACCTGCTTTAGCGGTGCCTTAAGCTACAGCAACTGCGTCAAGAGTGTAAAGATTTGTTTAGCGTAAGAGGCCTTCTCCAGCAGGTTCACTGCTATTTTCACGCTAAAGGCAAGTACAAATTCCGATTACGGAATATATAAATAAATATAATATAATATAATTATTAAAACAATGTTAAAGTCTTAAAATCTTTAACTTCTTTAAAAACAGCAACAAAAATAATTTTTAAAGGAGTTGGTGCTAAAAAGTAGTAAAAATATTGAAAATAAGTTGTACAAACAATTACTTGTTGACCCATTTCCATTGAAAATGCCATTAGAAAAATAAAAAAGGAAACAAAACACAACAGAAAGGAAAGTACTGCGTTGAAAAGACAAAATTTAATTGCATATTCTCTTTTACCATAGCAAAGAAAATTGAAAAGGCTGGGAGCAACAAATGCAAGATGACACCATCATCTTCATTATCATCAAAGGCAACAAAGACCCAACATTTTTGCCATGTTTTGCAAATAAAACCAAATAGAGAGAGACCGTAAATCTATTCTAGTTGGCTTTGGTTTTGGATGCTTGGGGATACACTTCTAGTTTAAGTACATTACATCAAGGGTGGGTGATTTTGTGAAAAGAAAACAAAAAAAGCAAAAGTTTTCATTGAAGTATGATGTTTTTTTTTGTTGTAACATAGAGCCTGCGCTGCAAAGCTCCATTTAATGAACTCCGCCGTAAAGGGAAAGTACAAAGTAGTGTAGAGTTGATAGCAAAGCGGAAGTTAGAACGTAGTTAAAATAAAAGTAAAACGTCACAAATAATAACAACGATGACAATAACAATCGCAATGGAAATGAAAATAAGAGTGGGAGCATGCAATAAATACTGTGTACTCGTATCAAAAAGATTCAGCGAAGAGTCAAGTCAAATAGGGTACAGTAGGAAAAGAAATAAAATGGAAATGTTTTAATTTTTTTTTTAAGTCCAAGCACTTTAAGAAAGTGAATATCTTTCATTTCTTATGGTTGAATCTCTCATTATTTTGTACGATTAAATTTCATGCCAGTTTTTCCTGCTTTTCTTTTTGTTTATTTTCTACCTTTACCATTTTCATCCCTTCCTTAAGTAATTTGATGTAACCGCAGTGACAATGCCATATGGGGAAATTACGCTGAGTCCTTAAAGTCAAAACTTTGGTTATTTTCCTCATTTGCTTGTATTATTAAGGACGTGTGTAAAGTTTTAATGAATTTTTCGTTGCTGACTATAAAACATATTTGTTGTCTTTAGTTAAAATTAAGACGTCATTTGTTCACTTTTCATTTAACTTAAGATTTGAGAATGATGCGTATTTTAGATCCAAGAAAATCGAATTTGAATATGTGTCTATACATACGTACATACATAATTGACCATTACAACCCTTCAGTCAGGATTACGGCCTAGTTTCTCACACCATTTATGTTGAGTGTGTTAGTTTTTATACATGAGTGGCGGCAGCTACAGTTTAAAGTCGACTCTGAACGACAGATTTTTTTGAGAAACTTTGCATAGCAATTTTATTTACTCTCAGAGTTTTTGCCAGAAATCTGCTGAGAGGAAGTCGCCGAAGAAATATTTTTCCATATTTCGTTTCTGATGTCTGACCGGGGATTCGAACCCTGGCCTTTCGTCTAATAAGTCGCCACATTGCCTACTAGACCACGGCGGCTTCACGGTATCTATATGAGATCATATAAGTTGGCAGATAAAATTTATCTGCTCTCCGACTGGGCTCTAAAGCATTTGAAACAGAATGTTATCAAGTGGGACTATTTATTGTTTCAGTATGGTTTGCTCCAGAGCCACAACAAGGTTGTTTCAATTGGGTGCCCCGACGGTCTAGTAGGTAATAGTGTACTATAATTCAAGTGTCTTAGGTTTGATACTCACCAGCGATCCTGGATATATTGTGATTGTCTGATTGTTTATACTAATTATATATAATTAAACGCAATAGAAAGAAAAAACAAAGTGAGAATTATTACAAAGTAATTCTCGAGAAAAAACTGACTAAAGCTTTAATTAAATTTGTAGCACACTATGGAACATATCGAAAGCTAGAATCGAAATGATATAAATAATGTAGTGATCTGGTTGTCTAGTTGCCAATGCGCTAGTTTATCGCCATGAGGACTGTGGGTTGATTTCCGACAGAGTCTCTGGCCTGTTGCACTACACTGGGCATAAGGTCGCAGATATTCATTTCGTATAATTAGAACATATTTGGAACAGTTTCAATTTAATATAACGCTGATGTTGCTGCTGGGCACTTAGGCTAATTCCTATTTTTGCTCGCGATTTAATACTGTGAATACAATAAGATGCATGAAATGAAGGCGTTTAAAATGTGTTACATAATGGGCCATTACAACCCTTCAGTCAGGATTACGGCCTAGCTTCCCACACCACCTATGTTGTGTGTGTTAATTTTATACATGAGTAGCGTGACCTACAGATTAAAGTCGACTGCGAACGACAGATTTTTTTTGAGAATCTTTCCATGGAAATTATATTTACTATTAGAGTTTTTGCCAGAAATCTGCTGAGAAGAAGCCGCCGAAGAAATATTTTTTTCATATTTCGTTTTTGTTGTACTGACCGGGGATTCGAACCCTGGCCTTTACGTCTAACAAGCCAACACACTACCTACTAGACTACGGCGACTACAAAAACTTAAAATGTGTTGCTTACAATAAAACTATAAAATACGAGGAAAAACATTTTTGTCGCACCATTGGTAAGGAAGTAAACCGTCACCTTTACAACAATTAAAGTGGGTGCTGCTTGCTTCGCAGCACTTGGTGCATCGAATGTATTTATAGCACAAGCTGTCTGTCAAGCCTAATGTCTAGATATTTGAATTTAGAATTGTTGTTTCATTACTAGAAACACACTTTATTCGAAAGGAGTCTCTTCCCTCTTTAACGTGATGAGAACGAAAGTATGAGTACAAACGCTTTATAGCAAGTTCGTAGTTTACATGTGTATCCATATGTATTACGTACAAAATTATAAATTTATAGGCTGAAATGACTACGCTTTAATATGATCTTTTAGTATGATTTTTTGCCAGGATAGGTATCATTTGAACTATACGATCTTCTACTTTTGATGATAGTATTCAAGTTGTAAAATGAAAAACACTAATGGGTTTACCGGGAACCTCTATCGTGGATTCAACAGAAATCAAATGTTAGTGTTACTGGCGGCATAACAAATTTGCTCCAATTTGGGTTGAATACGATTATATCAAGTGCAGGCAGTTTACCGATTCCATCTATATCATCATGTTGTCCTTAACATCCGATAGCAACAATTTTTTATTCGTCTTTAGTCTGCCAATGGTTTCTACTTGTTGTTACCAATACGTCATTGATTTGGCATTTCAATTCGGCTATTAAGTTAGTATTTGTTAACAAAACTTCTGATCATGCCTTTACTCACGTAACTTAGTAGCGAATTTTATAAAATTTCATCTCTAATAAAAATCGTTCTGAAATTACAAACTGTACTATCGACAGTCATTTAAAAAGTTTAACTAAAGTACGAGACATCTTCTGTTCATTACACTGTAAACACATATTGCGTGTTAAACTCTGCAAAATGCGTAAATAATGCAGCAAAAGTGGGGTGGAAATGGTTTTTTAAGTTAACTTCCTTATTCTATGGCAGCAATATATTACGCATCGCTTTTCAAAGTTGGATCTATTACGTTGTTGTTACAAAGAAAGTTGTGATGCTACAAACAATTGCGTAGCATTTCGGATAAAATTAAAAACCAAAATGATTTGAATCCCCGGTCAGACATCAAAAAACGAAATATGAAAAAAATATTTCTTAGGCGACTTCCTCTCAGCAGATTTCTGGCA
>QOCX01004846.1:0-11679 GCA_005959815.1 Sarcophaga bullata | reverse complement strand
CCCAGAAGGCAAGGAAGGAATTTTTGTTTAATAATTCCAAGCGTACTTTTGTTTACATACGACAAAGCATTTTTCAATTGGCAAATATTGATGGAAATTCGTTGAATTTTGAAAACAGAATCCGGAAAAAATGCCAACAAATCACAATAAAATGCCTTGAAAACTAATATAAAAAAAATAGGAGGCAAGTTGACTTGCAACAACAACAACAACCAGAAGAAAAACGAATTATCGGGAAATAATTCCAAGTGAAATGTCTCAGTTTTATGGTAATCGTAGAGTAAAGCAGAAAACCAACATCAACAATCAATACGATGACAACGAAACGTATGAGTTTTCAGCTGCAACAACAGCAGGCTTCGCATCATCATCATCATCATCATCATGCACAAAGAAGACCACCTGACGTTGAAGAGGCCTTATCATCAATGCTATGGACACCATATGAACGTGCCTCCACAACAGATACATCATCCGATGATGAGGATGAACACTTGCAACGTCAATTGAAAAAATCTAAAAGTCAATATGATTATACGAGTGTACCAACAACAATACCCCCCTTAACACCACCACCACCACCACCACCACTAGCACCAGCAGTACCGGTAACACTGCCACTGCCACTGCCACTGTCAACACCAACAGCATTGANCTGCCACTGTCAACACCAACAGCATTGGCATTGCCCACAAGTCAATTTCCGTGTGTGCCACCCACACACTTAACGCCAACAAATATTGTGGCATACATAACCACTGCCACACCGTTAAGAGCAGCTGCACAAGCAGCTGTGGCAGCAACAAGTCTATTAACATGTACGCCCGTACGAACACCGTCATCAGCAGCGACAGCAATGAGCTCATATTATACTGCAGAAGATTTATGTGATCCAACTGTAGTAACACCGTTAGTGCCTTTCTCAAATTTTATGCTCAATGCACACACAATGACAACGACAACGACAATGACAACGACAACGTCTAACAATGCTGCAAATAATGACATTGACGAGTACCAGGTCCAGGACCAGGACGACAATGATGATGATAATGATTATGATAATGATGATGATGATGTTGATGGTAATGTTGATACCATTGTTCACCATGATATTAATGTTGACGATACATTTAATGATGTCGTCTATCGTAATGAGAATAGATTAGCAGCTACAAGTTCCTCTTTGGCCATGATGTCATCATCTTATCAACAGAAAAATCGTTATTCATCATCCTCATCCTCCTCCTCATCGTTTTCAACATTTGCACGCATACCCAGTCTTACCAAGTGGTGGTCTACCTCTAGTAATACGCAATCGAACACTGTTTCCATTGCAGCTCAGTATGACAATTCAAATGTTACTGTCTCTACAACACCATTACCACCCTCGAGTGCTAGTACTTTAACAGATGAGGCCAATAAACAACCACCTTCGTACGAGTCCTTATACAATAAAAAACAAAATCCTTTACGTTCACAGCGTCAACAGCGTCACAGTCAAAGTCATTCGCACTATCGTTTGAACAAACATTTGAATTTATTCAAGCCCGTTTTAGAGACACTCAAAGCGAATGTGACAACAATAACGCAGGGTCGTTTCACTTCCCTTGCTAGACCGGATAATAATTGTAGAGTTACTAATACCAACAATACCACAATCCAACACAAAAACAATAATGCTTAAACCATGGTCGTGCAACACTGACACCATACTTACCACAGCAACAACAGTAACAACAGCAACAACAACAACTACGCAATGACAATAGCAACTGAAGCAATGGGGGAGAATACAAGTAACAATTTGCATTCATTTACCGATAATTTCTACATGAGTAAGTTCAATTACACAAGTTGCATGCCTCAAGACATTTAGATAGATGAAATTGAGTGGCGCGGGTGTGTATTTGATGTGGTGTGCACAATAGAAAATAAAAAATTTTCTTTCATTTAAAATTTAATTGCTGTGTCAAGAGAGAGAGAGAGAGAGTACAGTGAGGGGTAAAAGTATGTTGAAAATATGAAAGGGGAATACGTTTAGTCAGGGTTTTGTTTAAATTAGAAACGAAGGATATGCAATTTAAAAATTATGTGATTTGAGGGACTACCTGTTATTTATTAGAACCCAATTTAGGCGTCATTTGTCATTGCAATCTTTTGTACGAGACTTAAAGTCCCCTTTAGACTTGCCATAGCGAATAGCCTGCTTGTAGTATAAGTTGTGACGGCTCAAATGTTTTTGTAACGGCGTACTGTTTTTTATCCTCTCTTTCATACCTTTTCTCCTTTTCCAATTTCGCTATCTCCTTTACTATTTGCTCTCTCTCCCTCTCTCCGTTAAGGCGTATTACAATGGGTCATTTTACTCTCTGTGTATTGTACTTGTCCTCAAACCTAACCTAACCTATAATCTTTTTGACAGACCTACTTTACTATAGGAAATGAACAGAAAAACTGTGGCAGAGGTTCCAGTGTAGTTCCCGGCACTTTAAACTTATAAACTAAACTGTGCTCCGATCTTATGGAGGAAGTACAAAAAATAATTGAAGTCATGGTAGTCTACCAAATAGTGTGTTGAAATATTAGACGCAAATCCATGGTTCAAACCACAGCTTAGACATCTCGAACAAAACGAGGAAATTTTTCTTTCGGTGACTTCTTGTCACCAGATTTCTGGCAAAAACTCTGAGAGTAAATAAGAAATTGCCATGAAAAGTTTCTCAAAAATCTGTCATCCGGAGTCGACTTTACTCTCATGGTGAATGTGATGTGAGGAGCATGGTTGTAATCCTGACTAAAGGGTTGTGAACTAAAGGGTGGAATGTCTTACTTAAGTATAAGACAATTATATAAGATTCCGTAAAAAAAGAACTCAGATACTGTGTAATCCAATTTTTATCACCATTTTGAATGTGAATATAAAGTGTTCAAAGTCGACATCAAACTGTTAGGCTCCAGCACTCATGGATTAAATGGAACGCACAACAACCATGGCTTAGGTGTAGGAAGCCTATGGTGGTGTAAATACTGACTAAAGTGGTGCAATGAGTTATTAAGTAAGTAAGTATAATTATCATAGTACCTGGTTGCAAAAGGCCATTTTGCAGACGTAGAAAAAATATTGGCAAGTTGGAAGAGTATAGAACACTATGCTAAGTGTTACTAGGCTGTACAAAGGTTTTGATAAACTTATTGTATAACAACTGAAGTAGGTATTGTGTTGGCTTATTAGACATGACGCCTTGGTTCCAACCCCAGGCCAGATATCACTAATAAAACGAAATATGTCAGCAGTCTTCTGATGGAAATCTGACAGTAAAATCTAGCTATAGTCCTGAATGGATTTAAACCTGTGAGTTCCTCCGCCTCTTGATACCAATGAATGAAACCAACATCGGGTGTTTTTGAGAAGGCTAGGTTGTAAACCTGATAAAGGGTTGTAATGACTCAACTTAACGTTAAGCCCCAAGCAAAGATACTTAAACTGTGGGTTCCCCCACGCATCGACAAAATGAACGCACACAACATGTGTTGTGTGAAGAACTAGGTTGTAAACCTGACTAAAGGGTTGTAATGGCCAATTAAGTTAAGCAAGCAAATATCATGACCCTGTTGTGAAATCCATGGAGGACGTAGAAAAACTAAACATCCTCTCAGGGGATTTCTGGCAAAATTCCTGAGAGTTAATAAAAAATTACCATGAAAAAGTTTCTCAAAATCTCTATCGTCCTGAGTCGGTTTTAAACTGTTGGTCCCACCGCTCATGTACAAATATTAATGCACACAACATAAGTGGTGTGAGAAACTAGATCGTAATCCTGACAAATATTAATGCACACAACATAAGTGGTGTGAGAAACTAGATCGTAATCCTGACTAAAGTGTTGTAATGACCAATTAAATATGTATGTATGTGTGTAACAACTGTAATGTATTGTAGAGTGTTATAGTTGCTTATAATTCAGCATTTTTAATGTAAATTTCCCATTCTAAAATAAAAAAATTTTTTTCGAATTCAATTCTCTTGTCTCTTCATCATCTAAATCCCTTGGGGGGCATAATAAAACATTCCGTTTTGCAAATACGAAAAACTGAAAACTTTTTTATTTTTAATCATAGAAAATCAAATATTTTTTGTCATTTTAATTAAATAATTAAATATGCAATGATAGGGAGACTGTATATGCATGCATGCATCTATGTATGTATGCGTTCATATTGTATTTGAAAACTTTATTCATTACGATTCAAAATGAATTTATTTTTCCATTTATTTTTAGAATTTCTAATACAAAATATTTATAGAGCCACACAAGCATGAGTGGCCATTAATTTATTACATATTTTGGGGGGAGGGTGGCGGGGGGTAGAGGATTTAAAAAAGATTTACACACAGTGTCACACTAGCAGTCAGTTTAACTTTGTCGTTTTTTTGGTTTGGAGGGTGGGGTGTGTGATAAATCTCATTAATTTATAACAATTAATGTCTGACTAAGTAACAAAACTATTTAAACGTTCCTAAATCTCTCTTATTTTTTTTTGTGGATGCCATGCAATGGATGGCTTTATTGGAAATAGTTGGCCTACATGTTGGTTGCCTTCATGTCCGAAATCAGTTTGCAAGTTGAGTTCAAATTGTTGTCAATCTCTGTATTACTGTTACTGACTGTCTGCTTACACAATACTTTTCACTTTATCTCTATGTAAAGTTTAAAATTTATTTACAAATCGTCTCTATTAAAATGCTATTCTTTATTTATGAACAACTAATAATGTATTGCGCTGCTACTGCAGGCCAATGGAAATCATATGTATGGGTGTTTCCATGGAAGGCAAAAATTTCAACTCAATTGTTTAACAATGCATAAAGATATACGATGAATATTGTAATCTTTCCTGTTTTATTTTCTTAATCATATTGTATGTAAATCCAATCCATGGAAACCCCCATATATTGTGTTTAGCATGCTAAATGTCAATGGTTTTGTACACATTTTGTTGTCATTTTAAATAGAGAATCCAACTCAATCGTCAAGCACTTTACTTCACAGATACTTAACAAGTGTATTTTATTTCATTTTAAAGAGTAACAAAGACTGACAGTAACAACATCATGCGTTGAATAGAAAATTTACAGAAAAAACTGAGGCTTTCTAGTAGTGTTGATTAGCAAAAGGTACTTAAGGACCATAATGGGACATAATAGTGGAATAGGTTGCAGATTTTTGGTTCAATATATACAGATTCGAACGACAGATTTTTGAGAAACTTTTCATGGCAATTTCTTATTTACTCTCAGAGTTTTTGCCAGAAATCTGCTGAGAAGAACCGCCGAAGAATAACACTACAACACACACCTACTAGATACGGCACTTCGTACAGAATATACCAAAGATAAACGTGCAAAGTATAAAAAGCAAACTTAATAGAAACCGAGTAAGCTGTGGCCGGAGCAGCTGTCAATTAATTTAAGCCAGCTTCACTTCATTGCCTTGATGAATTCATCAGGTTTCATGCTAGTCCGCATAATGCCCGACATTTTGGAAATACTCGAAAGAAACCAAATGGGTTCCGACAGTTTCAGTTCCCAATATAATGGGTGAGATATTCTTCCTGCATGCCTAAACGCAATTTGAATCAAAAATAATCTCCTAACAGGATTTAGTGACCTAGCTTCTCATATAACTTAGTTGTGTGTCTAATTTTACACATGAGTGGCAGGACCTATAATTAGAAGTCGACTCCGAACCACAGATTTTTTTGAGAAACATTTCCTGGCAAAATTTTATTTTACTCTCAGAGTTCTTGCCAGAAATCTGCTGAGAGTAAGTCGCCGAAGAAATTTTCCGTTTTGTTGAACCATGCCTCGTATCTAGCAAGCCAACACACTATCTACTAAAACTACGGCGACTACAGCACAGCCAGTGTAAGTGAATGTGGGAAATGGGGATCGAAGCACGTAAGAGTGGTCAGAGCCCAGAATAAATCAATAACCATATCAGCGTACCAACAACTCCTATTCACCGTCAATATATGCACGTTGCAGTCCGCAACTCCTAGGCCAATGACCCTGAGTTCATAATAAAGAGCACCACACTTCTATTTCCAGGCAGGGGCCTAATAACACACTTTTAGAGTAAGCTAAAGTACTTTTTTTGCATATCAGCACCATTTAAAAAAAGTACCATTCAAAATCAGGCCTTGATTTACTGTTAGTTTCCCTCGCACCCTTCATAGGACCAACAATTTTACATTAAATCAAGCATTTTGTGAATTGGGGTCATCATGTTGATGGCACTTGACGTCTGCTGTCAAATCAGTTACAATGTTTGATAATTTTTCAACAAACAAAGACCAAGTTTTGTTCTCAATTTGATATGAATATCTACACATGTGTACACATACATATGTATGCATACGTATGTATGTGCATATACAGTATATATAGCTGTGTAAGTGCATGTAAAATATCAATATTCGGATGTGGAAGTGAGTGTTACATTTGAGCATAAAGTGTTATAAAATAATTAATAATCTCATATGCTCTCTCTCTCTATCTCTCCATCTCTTTTCCTCAATCTCCCGTTATCTCTATATGCTTATGTTTAAGCATTTAAATCAACAAATCTACATACGAATATCATTTTAATGTCGGGTAATTTACATGATTACCACCAAACACACACACACACACACACCAACCCACACGACCCACACATAATCCAACACCAGAAATTGAATCTTCTTCTTTCCATCTCGTTTATTCACCACCATGAACCATACGAAAAAACAGAGTCAACTCCACTCACCCTAACACTCTATCTCCAGCGCACCGCCGTTAATAATCCAAATGTTTTGTGTAAAGATAATTATTTTCCTATGATCTGATTGTTATTGTTATTGTTGTTGTCGTAGTAATAGTGTAATTTATTTTGGAAACTGTTCAATTACAACAAAAAAAGCGAGAATTTAAAATTTGTTTTGTTTGTGTGTTATCAAAGCAGTTCGCTCGTAGTCGCTATGTTTTTAGAACATAAATTTTGAAACAAAAAAAATTTTTTTTGGTACAATGGGGCAGTTTTTACGAGTAATTTTAATGCCAAACGGTTCAAAAAATGTACACTCCGATTAGTGACATAAATATAGCGGTATTCTCATTTTATTTTAAATTTTAATTTGACCTGTTTAGTGTACATTTTCGGCTGCAATTAAAAGAAAAAATAAATAAATGTAATTCCCGCGTAAGCATCAAGTGCTATGTTCTAACACTTGAATGTACAGACGGTCAGGCGCAATAAACAAAATATGATAGTTCTGTGAGTATTAAGAACACCATAAAAGTATTATATTTCGTTCCTAAAACATATAAAAATGGCTAAAGCAGCCCATTAGTAAACCCAGAAGTAAGTTCTCAACATACATCACAAATACGATCATATAACACACCTAAGGTCAGTTTCAGCCTAAATAAGAGAGAGAGAGACACTATGCTTCTTCTATGTCACGTTTTTTTTATGTTTTTTGTTGTTGCATTTTAATTTTTGATATGACGAGTAGTAGACGGGCTTCTAACAAGTTTGAAGTCCGATCCCCCCAAACTACAGATCTTTTCATGTTAAGTTATATACTTTTTTTTCTTGACCAATATTTTATTTACTTCCAGAGTTTTTGCACAGAATATCTGCTGAGGCTATAGGCGACCTAAAAGTTCCTTAACGAAAGCTGAAAGTGATTTTTCAAGGAAACCTCTAAAATCTGTTTTTGTCCAACTTCTTTTAGATACTCTCTGCCATTTATGTTCTGTACACATGTCGTTTTGAGTATGGGTCATCTATCAAAATTTGGCAAAACAGACCCTGAGACGACTGACAACCACGAACAGCACCCTGTTTGGCTTCAATTTAAAATATAGGAGCTGTATTAATAAAAATGGCATGTTAGACCATAAAACAGGAAATACATTTCAAGAGATTAAAAAATCTTATTGCAATCTACATATGGTCTCCCCCTACAACAAATCCCGATTTAACTTGGGTTTATTTTGATCATACCTTCTAGTATCAAAAGAATAAAAAATTAGTCTCGCTCTAATCGCACTTATTGTTTTGTTGTGTGTTAAATTTACACATGAAGCCCAGTGTTCGATGACCTTTAAATCTATGTATAAAGACATTCAGAAAATATATCTCGACTATGTTTTTCTATAAGAACTACTTTCATGTAGAGCAAAATTTATTTACTACATCCAGAGATTTCTTTTTACTAAGAATCTGCTAAGAGGAGAAGTCGCTGAGAACTATTTTTTCATAATTTCGCTTTGTTAGTATGTATTCTGATTCTGGGGACCTCCAGGTCTAGTAATAAGTTCCTTTACGATCCGAAACTGGGCATTTCATTGCTGATATAGACACGATTTTTTCAAAATGTATTTTTAGGATCTTTTGCCAATCTACACCCAGAGCCCCATTCAATGAACACCCCATGTTGTTGCCCTAAAATTTGGCAAAAAACAAGGCAAGTATGAAATGCCAACAATTATGACAGACGTAGTTTCAGCAAGATGGCCGCTATTAACTGTCAGAGTTCGTGAGCTAAGTCCATGTACTTAGAACTTTCTGACAGGGGCAGTGCTACTATATTAATCAATGGAAGTCCATATTTCGTGTATTACCCTAGAAGTCTTATCAGTTGTTGGTGAAAACCCTACTTCAGCTCTTGATAATAATTGTTGATCATTGGTACTGTGGTACCCGATGGAATGCCTCTATAAAGACTTCTTAGAAATGTTGGCACTACTCTAGTATTGAAGTCTACTGAAATCAAAGATTTTCTCAATAGAAACCGAATGACAAATTGTTTACAGCATACGAGCAACAACTTTGGCTTTCAGTTTCATTTCATTAAAATGACTTCCTTTATATACATAAGGCAACCCTTACTCACTAGAAAAACTTCATTATTGGCAATACTCTAGCAGATATCACGGCAGTTTTCTTAGGGCATTCAAATAGTATTGAAGTCTAGTGAAATCAAAGATTTTCGTAATTAAAACCGAATCGCAAAATTGTTTATAATACACGAGCGCAACTACCCGTTTTACTTCATTGAAATGTCTTTTTTTCTATAGACAGGGCAACCCTTATACTCTAGAAAAAGTTCAAAAATGTTTCCCAAAAGACTTTTTGGTTCTTAAATTATTTTGGAACGAGGGGGTAGAAGGACTACTTTGGTAATTAAAATTTTGTGCACCAGCACTGTATCAGTCTTCCGATAATGACTTTTAATAACAATATTCGACAGGAGTAGGTCACAGCAATTGCAAAATTGAAGGTTCTAAACAAAGATCTACGTACTTACGGTAGACACTGCGTACTAGACTTGGTAGTTAAGCCAATATGAAACGTTGTCAGGAGTAGGTTGTCCAGCAGTATCAAAATTGATGGCCCTACACATAGATTATATACTTATGGTAGAAATTGCACGCTAGGCTTTTCATTTAAAGCCCCCATGAACCGTGAGTATACCTTTATTTCAATTTTACGACAACAACAATTCATGCTGCTACATTTTATTTCCTTTTAAATGGGCGTTTAAGCCCAATTAAGCCAGTTTGATTAGAAATTTATGTCGGCGTATGAATTTTTTTAATTTCCCTTCTGTTTTGTTTTTATTTTTCCTACTTCAAGGCTACAATATATAATAGACTTTCCCCTCCTCCTCATAATGCCTACAAAATATAATAAAAATTAAATGATGGTGGCTTGTCAGCGTGTTTTTTGACAAATTTTCTTCAAGAAATTTACTGCCTTCATTGCCTATATGTGGTATGGTATGGCATGGTATGGCATAAACGTGTATGTAAGTAAGTGTTTGTAAAGCCCTTAACATGTAGAGGCCCATTATCCTTAATAACTCTTAATTTTCTGCCATTTATGCATTACATATGGTTGGCTTAGCCATTTTTCTACCTTAAATTCTCAAACAGAACACAATGACAAATGCAAGTGTAAGTATGTGTACATATGCTCGTACATATAAGTCTGTGTGTGTGATTATATTATAATAAGAGGCCGTATATCCTGTCGCCAGACATTAGTCTAGCATTTTTAGGTGTATTTTTGGTGTTGTATGCCCTGCATAACAAACTACAGTTATTAACGTAATTATGTTGGTTAACTAAGCTTAACATAAAAGGATAAGGAAATGTTTTTTCATCTTTTTTCTCTTTCTTCCTAACATTTAATGTCCTTTTGGTGGTGGTGCTGCTACTAACTATGATGGTGGTCAACATAAATTTGTTTCTATTTTCCCAGCTTTTTTTTTTTTATCAAGGACTGGAATGGACTGGCATTTTGGTTGTGTGTTATAAAAATTTTGTTTGTTATCTGGCTAGCCATCAATGTCTGCCACACGTTTTCTATTTCCATAGAAGACTGAGCTTATGTGTATGTAATGTGCCATGTGTATGTATGTATGTGTGTGTTTTTGGCTAGTAAAAATTATTATTTTTATTATTATTTATTAATTTCTTTATTTATCTTAATGAATAAAAACATTTTTGGACGTTGTTTTTTTTCTTTTGGCCTGGTATTCCAATGAATAAAAGTTTCATTGGATTACTCGTAATTTGTTTGATGACTACGAGTCTTGGCAAACTTAATTTTGACATGCTTGTCCATACTCTGCCCCTAATGCAGTGAAATTAATTAAATTAAGAACAGCAGCCAAGGAACAGCTGTCAGATTTTATTTAATTTGCGCGCATTATTGAAAAGAAATTTTCTTTACTTGAAACGTGATTAACTTTATTACCCTCGAGCCTATGTCGTTGTTTTGTTTGTGTAAACAAATGCTAGGCTACAGAAATCTAGTAGTAAATTGTCTAGAACTTTCAATTCTTTAACCATACAGTGCGTTCTTAGCAGATACCCTAAGAAATGATTATCACACGGTGAATATTTAATCTTCCCATTGATAGAATTTGTTTGCCCAGCCTCCTTAGTCTAGCAGATAGTGTGTTGGCTTATTACACATGAGGCCACGGTTCAAATCCCGGGTCAGAAAGCAAAAAAGAACACTTTGGCACTCCTCGGCCAATTCTACAGGCCCAATTCCTCACTCTAGAACCAACAATCGTGAACAACGATGCCGTGAAAGGCATGCAGGTCGCCATTTGCAACATACCGCTTCGTTGATAGTGGCTCTCACACATCATTCACATCCCCATCCTCCACATCCTTTACGCTATGCCAGCCTCATGATCGTCATTCTACTGCAACGCCCATCTTTACTCCCATCCTACCATCCACGCCATTTAACATTTTAACACACAAATTGGTACTGGCACTGTAAATATATTTTTTTAGAGCTCTAAAGAAGTCCAAAGAGGTATGAGAAACTGATTTCACTTTTTTTTTACTGAGAACCAAACTAAAAATTATGAAAAATCTTCTTCATATGCCTGCTCCCTTTTAAAGCCTTCCTTCCTAGATGTTTACAAACAAAACCGTGGATCTGTTTTGCCATCTTCTCTAGCATTTTCGATAACTTTTCTTAAATTCTCTACATAGTGGGATTGAGGCAAATAGCGTATATCAGCTTCTGGTGGCAACGGCTTACGAGCCAATTTTAATTTCGTTTCTGCTGCCCGTATTTTTTGTAACATGCGATAATTTTG
>QOCX01004845.1:0-13898 GCA_005959815.1 Sarcophaga bullata | reverse complement strand
TATATGTATGTATATATTAAAAAATAAATTGGGAATGTAAAGAGAAATTAATTTTTTTTTTTATAATTTTTTCAGAATAATGAAGTTTTCAAAAATAAATGCCAAAAGTTTTTTTTAAGTCAAAAAAGCAACAGTAATTTTTATTCACAATAAAACATAAAACGAACTGATAATATACCCAGTGATATTTTATCTACAAATAAGCAGTCCGAATGATATAAAACCCAGCACTATAACAATACACGATTGTAAAGTGATTTAAGTTCATTTTTGAGTGTAACTTGAAATCAAGAATGAATAATGAGGCAAAAATCACAAGACGTCCTGAATGGTTGTCATAGTTTTTTTTTACTGAAAACACTGTAAAAACATTTATAAAAGCGGTCATAAATTTCTGAATTGCACTGCACGCGCCTTGCCTAAATGGCTAAACGACAATAATAAAATAATTGTGAGTCATACAACAGGAATGGGAATGTGTTAGGCATTTTTTCTGCATGTAGATAATTATATTGTTCGAGGAACATGCTTAACAACGAAACATATAAATTCCAATGTGAGCGGTAAAAACACAATGGCGAAATCCAGCCGTAAGGGTTATATTCATGTAACTAAACTCTTGTTGTTAGACTTGAATAAATAAATTTCTGAAAGTTACTATTGTATATTTTTAAAATTGAAGTTAGTAGTGTGAACTACATCGGTTACTGAACGTGGACTATATTAAAAGAACTAAGATGTCCACGGTTTCTTTTTATTATGACTTCCTATTAGATTATGCTTGCAATAATCTGAGAAAGAAGTTTTTCTTTGTAATATTGCGGGATGAAGACTATCGTTTGATTGGTTGATTTCTGCAGTCAATTCGAAATTACTTCACTTGTTGTGTTATAGACCATATATTGACTGGATATAGGGCTTGATGTCTGCCTATGTCTTCACAAAGATGACTGAAGAATATATATTGAAACAAGTGTTCGTATGCAATGATTAGCGAATTTAGGGGTTATTAAGCTACTTTACTTCATTGTTGTTTTATGCTCCATGTAGAAATATACGCAGGGATCTCAATTACGATGTTGTCTCGCAATGAATAGTTTTAAAATTCTTGGAATAAGATTAAGTATTAAAATGAAGGACGAATGTTAGCAGATGCTTTAACTTGGACATCTCGAATACATATATACATACATAATTGGTCATTACAACCCTTCAGACAGGATTATGGACCCACACCACTTATGTTGTGTGTGTTCATTTTATACATGAGTGCCGGAACCTACAGTTTAAAGCCGACTTCGAAAGACAGATTTTTGAGAAACTTTTCATGGAAATTTTATTTGCTCTCAGAGTTTTAGCCAGAAATCTGCTAAAGGGGAAGTCACCGAAGAAATATATATTTTTTTTCATATTTCGGTTTTGATCTCTGACCTGAGGTTTGAACCGTGGCCTTATGTCTAATAAGCCAACATACTACCTACTAGACAACGCCGACTTCAACGGACATCTCGAATATAATTATAATTTGGACTCAACTGAAAAAAAATTAAGAAAAACTATGAATTAATTTATGATTAAAAGTTTCCTTATAATTAAAAGTTTTTGGTATTTTTATCACTTACTTTGTGTTAAAAATATAACTTATTTGTTTTTATTGTTTATACTGATATTCATTTTTCTTGGTTTTTTTTTTTGTTTTATTAAGAACAAAATTTGATTAGCTTAATACCACCTGTGAAATATGTTAATGTTATGAATTTGGATACACGTTAATGAAATATCGATAAACTTTTTGTTTTAATGTATATAAAATATATAATATTGTATGAATATTATTATTAAGCCAAATAATAAAAAAATTTAATTGTAAATAATGTACGTATGTATGTATAAAAAAAAATTTAGCAAACTAATTAAGGATTATACAATAAAGTATATAAAAATTCTATAGAGTAAATAAAAAGAAAGAATAACTAATAAATGGTTATGGTCTAAGTGAGAATTAAAATTAAGTCAAGGTTTTTTTTTGCGTAATGGAACTTGTTGGAAAATTTTTGATACCATTTTTGAAAATAATGATATGGTAAAAGACGTATAATATTTTGGTTATAAAAGTGTGTAAAAAGCATTATATGAAAGAATGGAAAATAAATTAAATAGAGTTAGTAAGGCGTGAGTTAGTGTTTGTGTTTGGAAATATTTTTGTAATAGAACAAATGGTCTATTTCGTCGATTAGAAGAGTAAAATACGTTTCTCAACGGTCTTGCGACATATAGGACAACCATCAATTTGATCGCCACAGTTCTGACATGTTCCATGACCACACAGAAAGACCATATTCTTCATACGATCAAAACAAACAGGACACATTGTCTAAAAAAAGTACGGAAATTTATATACATTATAGAAAAATTGCGTAACACTTTATTATAATTAATTCAATTTACCTGTTCTTTTATATCTTGCAATTGTTGTTTGAGTTTTTGTACGTCATCCATTTGGAAATTGTTAACATTGGATGGTGCTACCATAACGCTATTGTTTGCGGCGGCAACCAATAAATTATTTTGTGATTGGACTTGTTGGGGCGAATTACCATTGGGAGTAGTAGTTAACGTATTATTCATTGCTACACCATGGCCGGAAGTATTAATGCCACCTCCAGTAGGCAACATAGCTTGAGGCTTTTCATTCTCATTATGCATGTTTGGATTTTGCACCTGTTAATTTAACGTTTTTAGAAATTTTATAATTCATTTCAGCATCTTTTTATTTTAATTAAAAATACCTTTTCTATGCTTCCTTCTCCACCGCAGCATAATGAATAAGGCATGATTTCTTCGATTTGTGTACGACATAAGACACATTTCTTCATTAAACTGGAACAGTTTTCACAGGCTACCATATGCCCACATGGTTTAAAGAATACTGCTGCCCTGCGATCAGAACAAACTAAACATTCGTCGATTTTATCTCTTGCAGCTACGGTTTCACGGCATATTAAACATTTTTTCACACGTGGTGCACAATTGTCACAACAACAGACATGGCCACAAGGCTGTTAACCAATTAAAAGGAGAGACTTTCAATTGTGATCGTAATCAACGTTACAAAAAAAAAATGCCATACCTTAAATACTGTGTCACGTTTATAGTCCGAGCATAAAAAGCATTCATCCAAACTGGAAGCATTGTTGGTATCTGCATTTGTGGAAGTAATATGCAGAGATTGTGTTAAATCTTGCGCCATAGTATTAAGACCAGTGTTTACTGATCCTGAAGCTACCGTATGTACTGTTGGCATATTGGTCGATGATGAAATAGCAGATGAAATAGCTGAGGATCCTGTTGCCACAGCTGACAAGGGCCTCACATTCGCTGGCAGTGAAGTATGAGCAAATGACTTAGCTCTTGTACTTGTACCAGCAACATTCCCTGGTAAATCAGAATCGTCCGTTTTCCGTTCATTATAGCATTTAACCAAAGTTTTACAGAGATTTGGATCTGGACATAAATCTAGTGGTGTTTGTAATTTACGATTCTTCAATGTTAAATCTGCGCCATTGGCTGCTAGAAAGCAAGCTATTGAGGCTGAGGCCTTTTTGTTATTAGGATTTCTAAGACCCATTAATAATTTACCAAATCCTTCTACATCCTGTAGTTGTTTGAGTTGAGATAGAGTATGATGTCTTAAGGCTTCATGTAATGGGGTATCACCGTCCTTATCCGGAATGTTAAGATTGGCGCCCTCTTGTACCAAAAGTTTAACAATCTGCACATGTTGACGTTCTACTGCCAAATGCAAAGCTGTCTGCAAATTAACATTTTGTCTATCCATGTTAGCTTTGCCCATGTGTACCAACAATTCAGCTATTTCCACATGATTATTTAAAGCAGCCAGATGCAGAGCCGTATAGCCATCGTCTTTCTTTTCTTCCACAATCCAAGGACGATTGGTTTTCGTTAATAATATTTTCATAGCACTTGGATTACCCTTTAACGAAGCATGGTGCAATGCATTAAAACCATTGTTATTGGTTAGGGTAATATCGGCGCCATAATCTAAAAGAAGACTAAGCATTTCATCATGTTCCTTGGAAATTGCATCATGCAAAGGCGTATCACCCTCTGAGTCTTGCAAACTAGGATGACAACCCAAGCTTAACAACGTTTTCACTACATTTAAATGGCCCTTATTGACAGCAATATGCAAAGCAGTTTGCCGTCTCTTGTTACGCGCATTAAGGTCTGCTCCAGCTTTGGACAGCAATTCAATTACCGCTGGTTCATCACCAAAAGCAGCATGATGCACGGCGCGGTCGCCATCTTTATCCTCAATTTCGACGTCAACATTATGGCAAAGTAAAACCTGTATGACTTCAATGTGGCCATTTTGACTGGCCGCCTGCAGAGCTGTATGGCCTGCAAAAACACCATTAACATCAGCTATGGTATTGACGGGCTGAGAACCACTGGCGCCTGATGACTGAGCAGCTGCGGCAGCTGAAGAACTACTTGATGATTGCACTGAGCCAGTTAAATATTCTTCACAGCGTGCCTGAAAAGAACAATTTGCTAATGTACTATCAGAGAAAACAGAACTTATTGCAAATTTACCGCATAACCATTAGCAGCTGCCTTTACAAACTCTTCTGTAGCATCTCCCGAAACGCTAGGCTCAAACAATTTCTTCAATATGGCTGATAATCTTTCTCCACTTGATATAACCGGCACACAACCGGCTCCACTACCATCGCCATTAGCTGAAGCTACTTTCGAAACGGCCAAAGGATTATAAGTCCACGATGTATTACCCACTTCTACCTTCAAATCATTATCATGATATACTTGCTGCACGCGGCCTACTTTACCCAATGTCAATTGCATAGCATCAGCCCATTCGCCATGTCCTCGCTGAAGTTGTTTAATGCTCTCCACGTCGGAGCAGATTTTAACAATATCGCCCACTTGAAATTCTGGTGGTGCCGACGTAGGCGAAGCGACTTTTGTTAATACTGCTGGATTGAATGTCCAACGATTACCGGAATTGTAACCAACCACAATATCATGATCTTCATCAATTCCCACTACCTGGCCAACATTATTAAGGCATTCGAACATGCCATCGGTCCAACCTCCATGACCGTGTTGCAATGATTGTACAATTTCCAGATCCAAATCGACAGTAACTTTATCGCCAATTTGGAAACCATGTGGTCCTTTGCCAGGTCCATTTTCTCCCAACAATGGAAGATGATCGCGATAGACCGTATTACCTTTAGCATCGTTGACGACCTGGAGAAAAGTAAACACATAATTTTGTTTTCTAATTTCTTATGAATTTCACCACTTACTTTTAAATCAGCCATTCCCTCAAAACCCACACGATACAGATTCTTTGCGCCATTATCCCAAACAACATAGGCAGCCGAACGTGGAGAGGCTGAAGACCAATCCTGAATTTCGTTTACTTTACCACGACGTCCTACACCGCCATCCTGATCTTCCCACTGCCAATCAACGCCACGAACGACACGAGCTCCGGGAAATATACCACGTACTGCAACCTTTTTTGATTTACGTCTTGGTTCAATCATAGTACGTTCACCACCAGGCGTTGCGATACGATAGAATCGATGTCTCAAGTGATGCTTGTCGCCATGGTAACAAATCGAACATAAATCATAATTAACACACTCTGCACATTTCCAACGAATACCAAAGATGGGCTGTTGACGACATGTATCACACATGGTGCCATCATGTTTAATACCGGTCGGAGCACTATCTAATATGCGTAAATCGTAAGCGCCAGCGCAACGATAATTAGCGGCCGTACCATTATCCCAGACGACAACAACTTCTTCCGAAGATTCGAAATTTCTCACGGTACCTACATGACCTTCCCCACCATCCTATAAAGAAAAAATACGAAAAAATAAATAAAGTGTCAGATTATAAATTCGTAGGAATTTGTTGTTTTTATTTTTAATACTTTGATTAGTACGCGATAATTAAAACGACTCATTATGTTTATTTTTGACTCCCTGCTGGTGTAATGTGTAGACGAAATGCTTGCTTAATTCTGTCTCTTAGTACAAAACTTTAATAGTTTTTTATTATTAGCAATAATGTAATAATTTCATCAAATAAATTTAAATTTATTTAAGTAACTTGTAAATTCTAATTTGTAAATAAAAGTCGACTTCGAAGGCAGTGCTTCTCTTCATTAATTTAGTAATTATTAGCGCTTGCGACTTAATATTTTAATTTGTTTTTATAACCACAATGTTGTGTCTAATTTTGAAACAAATCGTAATTGTCTGTTTACCTAAATCAGTCTTCTTTATCTTACGACAATTGACAGATTCAAAAAGGGAATAGGGAGAGGGGTATATTTCTATTAATCTTTTCTTAATTTTTTTTATTTTTTTTTATTAAAACCTTCCTTATCTTTATTCCAGCTACAAAATAGCGGCATTTTTGAAAAAACTTTTATAAAATCTAGTAAATCTAATTGACTGTGTTGTTTTTGATTATTACAGTTTTGCAAATTCATCAATGATGTGCAAGTATTTAAGGTGTAGCAAAATGAAATCCATTATTTTATAGGTCGATTGTAATTCCTAGCTCCCCCTGGTATATAATATCGATTGGATTTCGGTAGATGTTGAAAAAAAGAATTTTGTGCTATAAAGGGCGTAATTTGAACATTCTGACAGGAGATAATTTCTTTCAAAGTTTAAAGAAACTATGGTGTTCACTTTTAGAATTCGCTGTGCAAGGGCTACGAAATAAGATCTGCGTATAAATTTTAATAAGACGGTATTTGTATTGTTTTCATCGAAATAAAGATTGATACCTTCAAAATGTCAAACGTCTTTTGCCTTAAAAATTTTGGCGTTTTTACAGTAAACTGAACTTGAAGAGAATGTCAACGTTTTATGTTAGTCTTACAACTATGGGTAAAATTTTGGTACTTCCGCATAGGGCCATTCATTGAATCTATTCTGCGATTGTCTAATCAATAATTATGTATGGCTGTGCTGTTTGGTGGAATGTACGGATCTTAAACAAGGAATTGTTGTTCTGTGTTCATCATTGGGTTGGAGATTTTCAAACTTTCAATTCGGGTTAGAACGCTTATTTGGATGAAAACTAAGGACTCATGGGGAAATGAATTCGTAGATGTCACAGAACGTATTTTAAAACTCTCTGTCGGGATCCAAAATTCAAGCCGTCCTACGCTAGTTTTGCACAGGCTGTGGAGAAAGTGTCAATTTTCGCGTAGCGGATCCGTTTGATTGTTTTAATATCACTTTCACTTGTTCTATCCCGCCGAAGAAATATTTTTTTTGTTTTTTATTTTGTTGTTGATGTCGGACCTGGGTTTAAACCGTAGCCTCACTACCTGTGACGACTGATATATTTTATTTACATTTTTAATTTTAAAAACTCAAACGGTTAACAAATATCCTTTATTTAGAACCTTACTGACTGTAAGTAAAAATATTTGAGAAAGTAAAAAAGTTCCATACATTAGGGGTTAGACTGTTTCTACTCCGAATAATTCACTATTATTTATGAAATTTAACAAATTCAATTACTCTTAATCAACGTCCAAACATTAAAGTCAAATAAAAGGTCAATGACAAATTGTAAATAACCGCAGTCGCACTTAAGCTTTGTACAACTTATACATACTACATATTATGTATGTAGAGCTACGGGACACATAATTATATTCGCACATATGTGTACATAGAATTAACTTTTAAGATTTTATAATTCACCGACTAAATATAACTTTTTAATGGATATAAACCTACTTGTTTTCCCCATTTCCAATCTGGACCACGTATAACTCTTGCTCCCACACCTTCCATAGCAAAACGCGACTGACGGTTTATTACACCACCGTTCGATTGAGAAGCGCCGGACACAACTGCTGCAGTTGATGATGAGCTTCCACTGCCACCTACGGCACCTGCTACGGAATGAACTTGAAGAAGGAGCTGTTGATGCCGCACCACCCACCAGTAGCAGCAGCCACTAAACCCGAATTAGCAGTTCCTGTATTGGCATCTTTACCTGCAGCAGCTGCTGCAAAAGCCATGGAATTTCACTTTTATAGTTTTTTTATATCTGAAGATTGTTTGATTAGCCACAAAATGTCACTTCAATGAAGGTTGGCTGCTTATTGGTTTATTCGCCTATATAGGTGAATATGTGTGATTGTGCAGAGTGAAAATGCAATTGCTTGGCACTGAAAAGCTTTGTTAATTTTTTCGGAACGTATTTCTGGAAGATACTTTCATTTAGTTGTAATAATTTTGTTATAGCCAAATGTTTTTCAATTTATTCACTTTTTTGTGCGTTTTTTCTAAGTTTTTATGCAAATTATACGTTTGAAAATTTGATTGATTTGTGAAATTATGCGTTCGAACTCCGGAAAATCATTTTTTCTTCGTCACAATTTTTTTTATAATGCTATTTCACTTGTTGTATATTTATATATCCATCTCTTTCTATAGAACAGCTGTAGTTGTGTTGGTTGCCAAGCAATCTGTAGCAGCAAAACACCGTTTACATTAGAAATTGATATGAGAATAATTATAACCTCATATATTAGTTATAAGTATCTCGCATTATGGATTTAAAATGACATTGGATTATTAAATAAAAAGGAACGTCTTAAATTCTTTTGCTGATTTGTTGTAATTTGAAAATATTTTTTCTTATTAATATATATATACAATATAAGTGTTTTTAATATTTTTAAATTTCATTGTTCATTATTTAAATATATGTTTTATACCATCATTTACAACCTTGTGTTTATTCATATTATCTTAGCAACCCTACACAAATTTGTGCTCTTTGTTGTTTTTCATTTATTTCACCTTAATTCATTGGTGTTTCATAATTTTTCATTTAATTTTGTGTGCAAATATAAATATAAAATCGAAGGAAATTCAATATATAATACCCTTTTAGAGAGCATAATATTAAAAAAAGATATCTTTAAAGATTAGAAAATAAAAAACGATCTAAAATTAATATTGCAATAGAATTAAGTATGCCAGCAACTAAATAATGATACCGGTGATACGGTAAATATAACAACAACTGAGGTTACACAGGCAATGGAAAAGATTAACCCGCCTGAGAACCAATTTGCCATAGATGTGGGACAAGATGAACCGGCCCCACGTGAGGCTTTGGTAAGTTATGGAAAAATGCAATATTTACCAGGTACTAAAATGGAATTTGTATACACACGTACGTGTGTTTAGATAACGACTGCTGTAAACTTCCTGAATAATGCCAAAGTACGACATACAACTTTGTTGCAAAAGCAGCAGTTTTTACGGTCTAAAGGTCTTACCTCAACAGAAATACAAATGGCCTGTGAAAGAGCTGGTGTATTTAGTCAAGATCCAAATGCTCCCACGGTAATTAATATGGGTATAAATACTTCGCAAACACATGCACAGCTAGCCCTGCAACAGCCAAAGCCAACGGTTTTAGGTCGTGTTAAAGAAATTCTACACTCTATGGCACTGTTGGGCGGAGTGGCTTATGCTATTTTCATGTTTTGGAAGGTAACATACCGTAATCGTAATTATTTTAACTGTAGCTACAAAGAATTGTTTCTTTAAAGAAATTTCTGCAGACATTCTTATTTGGAGGCCAAAAGAAGAAATCCATCGATGAAACTTTAAACGACATTGATAAGAAAGTTGATACACACATAACAGAAATAAAGACAGAGTTGACTCAGGTCAAAGAAAGTTTGGCCCGTGAACAACGTGATCAAACCCAGCAGTTTATGCGCGAATTTAATCAGTTCAAGAGTGATTTAGAGGCTATTAAAGGTTTACTATTGAACCGCAAACAATTTCCATCGCCATTAGTTACGTCAGTGGGTCCACCCTCTATACCTGCTTGGCAATTGTCTTCAACACCGCCGCATCATATTCGCCGTCATGCTAATAGTCAATCGGATGACAACGAAAAAGCTGATGATGCTGGTTCAGGTTCAGGTTCTTCAGAAACCGAAGTTGTTACCAAAAACAGTGATTCCAGTTTAGAAATTATGTAAAATCTTTTAACTACTTAAATGTTTAAGCCATAAAAAATATACTAAAGATTATTTAATGTGTATTATGCTTTTAAAATGTCTAGCTCAGCCCAATGTTATAAAAGGCGGCATATACACTTAAATAGTAACTTCTAGTTGTTTACAATGCAATACCTCAGCTAGGGAAAATCTTAATTTATATATGTTTGATCTATTAAAACTGATAAGATTTGTGTTTACAAAGCTAACATCACACTATGAACACAAACAATTCTACACTGCTTATTAGGTAATCTAATCAGTTCTTTTGGGCTTTGCTCGTTTATAATTCATAAATTTAAATGCTAATGCATAATGGATTAATTTTAATTGTTTATACATTTTATTTTTAATACATATGTTTAAGAAACCTGCGTTGGCGAAAATATGACGACTTTAGTTTAAATTTAAAATGTCTTGTCACATTCTGCATATCCCATATTGTTTTAAAAAAATTTTTCAATCTTAAAAATACCGACGTTTTGACGTGGATTACTAATAAAAATAAGATTAATATAAAAACCGATCTGATTATTTTTGTAGTTATTGAACCAATTAGGTATTACGAGTATAAAATCAATTTAATGTTGTGTATGGGAATTTCTTTCTACCAAGTAACTTCCCAAGTACAGTTTACTTGTATCCTTATCACCTAAAACTACATTTTTGAGCAAAAAATTATTTGAAAGAAAATTTTTTCTTATATTAAAGTGAGAAATTGTTATTTTTTAAATAGGTTTAAATGGTCAGCCCATATTGCGATTAGGACGAGTTCGAGACTATCGAACACATCCCCTACAGCTGTCTAGCTCTTAATAGGGGCTCCTGAAGGTATAGAGTCTCTGTCGAGGGCCGGCATTAAGGCACTCCATAGATTCGTAAGTAGCTGGTTGAGAATTGCTAGGGCATCAAAGTTATAGTCGCGCTCTCTTGTGCGTTTGGGGTTCGTCCTTTTCCACTGTTTCCTATATCCTCCCTTACCGATGCATTTACAGTGTGTAATTTTGACCACTGGGTATTATACTTGTTCCCATGACAGGTATACATCTTCAAACCTAAACTCAATACCATTCTTAAGTTGTGTAGTGGAGTTCGTGGATATTGAAAAACGATTGCAAAGGAGGCCGATTTGACACCATTATCCGACTTATATATCAAGCATTGTGCGACGCAGAGGATAATGGATTGCTCAAAATAGCACTGATGCTGAGGCTGTGTTTATCTCTGGAATATGGTGGCAAACTGCTATCCTTACCTAGCGGAATGTAGTCACAGATCATTATTAGTGGTAGAAATCTCTGCTCTCTATTGTGATTTAATAAGATCAGCACGACTTTTATAAATGGGTTCTTTACAGTAAATTGCGATGTCGGGTCACTGACAGAGATATATTACATTCAGAGAATTCAACATCAATTAAATGCTATTTAATACAAATTAAACTACATTTTTAAACATTTCGATGAGAACTACACCTTTTTATTATTTTCTGTTATATTTTTATAAGATGAAATATTTTTTTTTGGTTTTTTGTTTACGTTTTCAACAAATAGTATTCACTTTTTATGTTTCTTTTATATATATAAGATTTTTAACAGATTTCGTTAAATTTAATCCCAAAAAAAATTTTTTTTCTTTTGCTAAAATTTAATCTAAAATATTTATGATTTAAATGGTCATTCGTTCAATTGATTAAAAGAAAATTTTAAATCGAATTAGTAGTAAAATTTTTTAAAATAACTTGGTGTTTAGCAAAATAAAAAATTGTTTAAGAAATTGTTTAAATTTGATAAATAATAGATTAACAGCAAAATTATAAAAAAATGTTTTGTTTTTCCTTTTAAACATAATTAACAATATGATTTTTTATATTTTTATATAAGTTTGGGCTTCTTTCTTTTTTTTTTCTTATTCTGGTTGATAGGAATTATGGTTTTATGTGTTACTTATTTTATTTTATTTAATTTAAAAACAAACATTTCATTTTCATTTTTCTTCTTGTATGCAATTTATTATAGTATTCATGTATTTGCAGATAAACTGGATATTTAAGGGTGTTTATTTCGAAGTATTACCATTTAAAATTGCTAAAAATCTTATTAAAAGCTTGTTGTTTAAATTCAAGTTTTGCTTTTATTATGTTATGTCTGAATTGATTATATTTTTATAATTATAATTAGAAATTATGTACTTTACTCTTTTTTTCTTGCAATAATTTAAATTTAATTTCAATTGAAATAATCTAAAGTTATGATTTTGTTCATTTTATTTCTAATTTTCATTTTTTTTTTACAATTTCTCTAATAACACTTTTTATGACATGAATATTATTTACGTTCATAATTATGAAAAATTAATTCAGATTAAAAAAAAAAAAAATTAAATTTTGCATGAAGATTTTATGTTTTTATTTATTTATTTTGGTTAATTTTTTTTGTGTTCTAAATAATTCAACGGGACTTTGTGTTTTTTGTTTTAATTATAAAATTGGTTGTTATTTAAGTTTTTGTACATTTAAAATGAGCGCTTTATAATATGTATACTTGTATAGTGTTATAAAATTGCTTTAGGTTTTTGTGTTTTTAGTAATAGATTGTGTTCATAAATTAAATTTATAAAGCAAAATAAAATATATGTATACGTATATGTATATATAAATAATATTAAATCAAAATATATTCTATATTAAATAAAATATAAAAACTTAAAGCATAAAAAATTGCCACATTATTTTAATCCGTTTTACTTTGTCTCTTAATTCGAAATTTAAATTCGAACTGCTTATAAAGAATAGGGAAATATATATTTTCTTTTCAAATGACTCTTGTTTTTTTTTCAAAATTATAATTTAAGAGATCTTGAAATCAGAGAAAATTTAATTAAAAAAAAGTACGTCGTTAATTTTAACGTAGAGCCATATTAACCTTGCATTATTTTTGAAATTGAGTCTTATGTATATTTGAAAATTATATGATAACTTTTAAATCCTTTATAAGAGTTCGATGTTAATTAAGTTCGTATATAAACTTTCAATCAATATTCCTTTAAAATATAAATGTTGTAAGTTTTTAAGCTTTCTTATTAAACTTCTTTTAAACTTATGCTATAAAAAATAATAATAAAAAAAAAAAAATAAAACGAAAATTTATATACAAAACAATTGGAAAAAAAATAATGGAAAAACATTATGTAACTTAACCTCGATTTGAAATAGCTAACACTATGTAAATTAACCTCAATAATGTCTAATGTCTGCTATTGTTTAAGAATTTTAAACTGCTGAATTAATAACAGTTTGTTGAGCTGTAGTTGTAATAGCACCAGGTGCTGATGTTACGGGATTTGTGGTACCAGTATTACCGCCAGCCACTAATGAAGCAAAAGCCGCCGCTGCTGCAGCAGAAGTTCCAGATGCTGAGGCTGTAGCTGTTATGGAAACATTAGCCGATGTAGTTGTATTACCCATATCCATTAGGGGTGCTGGCGATAGTGACGTAGTCGATGATGAGGGTGATGAACAATCACTTTGTAGACTTAAAGCTGGTGAAGCTGACGCATGATAGTTAGATGGTGGTGTGTGTGGCGATAAGGGTGAAGGCGACATACCAGGATTTCCACCATATGAACTAATCGAAGATATACCACTTGAAGTGGATGCTCCTGACGGTGAAGCCAAACATGTGGGTGTGGTGGATGTTGTCGTTATGGTCGAGGTGAAGAGAAAATCCTATAGTTGTTACATTCGTAGCAGTTGTAGTATAGATTGTTGATGTTG